>RJWM01010401.1:0-63590 GCA_004363535.1 Dasyprocta punctata
AAACAGAAGAAAAGCATAGAAATGATACAGAATTTCAAAAAAAGTAATGAATTAACATTAGTTAATATATTGCATATTGTTGTCTTAGTTGTTTTTCAGGTTATAAAATCTAGGCACAAAAGTGATCAATCAAACAATGACAGCACAAATGGTTCTTTTTGATGAACTAATACAGAATAGTAGTATAGTTATCTATCTAGCATACATATACATACATACATTCATATGTGTTTACCAACATACCTATAATCTTTTCCTTTCTCCCTTTTTTTCCTTTCCCCTATCCTAGTTGTTCTGTCCTTTTGAGCACTTTCTTTCCCTTTCATTATTACAATATCTATTGTATATTTAGATATTGTAATATTGTAATATTGTATATTTAGGATCTTATTACTCTTTCAGATTTTTATTTTTATTATTTTTTATACTAGGGAGATAATATGATATTTATAAATGTGAATTTTATTTATTTCACTTACAGTATGGTCTCAAGTTGCCTCCATTTACCTATAAAAGCCTCAAAAAGATTATCATTTTTTATAGCTGAATGGATAAAAAAAGATGTGGTATTTTTACACAATGCTTAATTTTAATATTTATTCATATATATCTTTCCCCTTAAAAAAACTATAACATTCCCCACACAGGATGTTTTCTTAGTTATCTTTGTCCTTGTGCCTGACATCTAATCATATTTTCTAAGCATCTGCTAATGACAAGAGGAGTCAACCTTTATAGAAAGCACATACTCTGAGGTAGGCACCACCCTGAGCACTTTATATGCACTATGCATTGATTTTCATGACAAATTCTTTTATGCTCGTTGTTTTTATCCCACTTTATAGATGAATAAAATGAGGTATAGACCAGTCAAGTAACTTGCCCAAAATGAGAGTGCCATTCTTTCCTCAAATCTCTATCACTTTAGATAAATGGTAGATATCCATAGTCTGAAATTGAAACAGCTTCTGACACCACTATAAAACTCTGGAGTATTTATGGTCCTAGGGATCAAACCCAGGGCTTTGCACATGCAAGGCAAGAACTCTACCACTGAGCTACATCCCCAGCCATCTGGAGTTACGGTAAAAAATTAGTCTACGCTAACTAAGAAAATCATAGAAAATGTGTAGACTCACTGGGATTGAGAGCTCTTGCACACCCAGCCCTACAGAGGATTCACACTCAAGCCTTTGAGATTTACCATTTGACCCAAACCACGATGGGGACAGCTAATAAGTATAGCCAGCTCCTCTCCTTCCCACACTGACTTAAGGGATACAAACTCATTAGCCCCACATTTCTCTCAGTAACTTCCAGTGCCCTTTCTCCAGCTCTCCCTTCTCAGCTTCATCTCAGCAGGCTCCCCGCTAAAGCACTCCGGACCATGTGCCAAAGACGGTTCCCCAACAGGATCAGACAGAGGCCATTAGGCACAGAGATTCACTGGGTGGTTGGACACCTCTAAAATAGTCCCTTTGATAGCCACAGCCCTCGACATCCTGAAGAGCAGAAAGCACATTGCATTTTATTCATTTAAAATGAGACAACCCACCAGGCCTGAATGCTTCACTGAAAAACAAAAAAGAAACAGAAGGAATGGAACTAGCTCCCGGGAGCAAAGGTGTGCAGTTTAAACAGTTACACAATTACTGCTGCAAACCAGAACATTCTGTACAATCGGAAGAGGCTTAGCCTGAACCAAGAGTCTAATATCCGGTCAGAACTTCTCACAGCCTGGGTTGTAACCTTAGCCATCTATGGATCGCCCTACCAGAGCACCGTGGGCCCCAAACCAGATAGCATTTTGTTTGCTCCACGGCTTAAGGTAGGAACACAGAGGGGTGGGGAGGGGCTGGCCCTGTCCTCCTGCCGCCCACAGCTGCTCCTGTGCGCATGCGCGCCTGGAAGTTCTTGGAAATGCTTGGTGCCTTCTTTTTCTCGCGTCCTTGCTGTGCTCAAAGCAAGATAAGAAAAGCGAAAAACAAACAAATGGCAAAGAAGTCACTTTGTTCCTAGTGCTCCGGGAAGGGGAGATTGTCGTGTGGTCGAGGTATTGGTTTACTTTTTCATTCGTCTTTTTTGTGGAACTGCGAGGAGACATCCATTCGGCAACGGGCCCCATTGCAGGATGCGGCTCCGCCTGGAAGCGTCTTCCCGCGGTCAGGGCTTGTTGTTACCTTCACGAACTACCAAACACTGGGAATCCTACGGGCACAAATTTATTATCTTGCAGTTCAGGGGGATGGAAGTCCAAAATGTGTCTGTGAGAGTGAAGGTCAAAGTATGGGTGGGACCGCGTTCCCCCAGAGGCTCTAGGGCACTGCCCACCCCCTTGCCTTTCCAGTGTCTAGAGGATCCTGAGATTCTTGGCTCACCCTCTTCCTTTGTATCCAAAACTGGCAACAGCAGCCCAAGACGGCCTCGTGCTGCTGCCCCTCTGGTCCACACTCTTCCACGTCCCTCTTCCACTTGTCAGACCCACTTGGACTGACCACAAAAATCCCTCCATTTCAACATCCCCATCCACATCCGCAAAGTCCTTTTTCACTGTGTGTGTGTGGCATAGGCAGTGATGCAGTCTCTGGTGCTAGGGATTAGAACTGGGGCCTCTTTGAGGAGATACTATTCTGTCTCCCACCATCCCAGTCCGAAATTTTTCGCTTTTTTAAAAGCTGATTGAAAATGACCAAATTTATTTTAGCCTATTATTTCTCATTAGACTTTTTTATGCTTTTAGGTGTGTTCACAAACATGATTTTTGTAAATTATTCTTGGCCTTCCCTTAGTGGTGGTTTCCCCTCCTCTTCTTCTATTCCTTCCTCCTCTTCCTTCTCCTCTTCCTCCATGTCTTCCTCCTCCTTTTCCTTCTTCTTTCTCTCTTTTTCTCTCTTTTTGTTACTGAGGATCAAATGCAGGACGTCACACATGCTAGGCAAGTGCTCTACCATTGAGCTACATCTTCAGTACTTTTCATTTTTTCTTTTTTAGAGAGGGTCTCACTAAGCTGTTCAGGCTGGCCTTCAACTTGCAGTTCTCCGGCTTCAGCCGCCCAAGGAGTTGGGATTATAGGCCTGCACCACCACACCCTGTCGCTGGAGTTCCTCTTATGCGTGAGGATGCATGTTTCTCTCCCTTGACATTTTCCTTCCAGACATCCTTCTAAGGAAATAATCTATTATTTAAAACACATTAGTCTGACTTTGATTGTAAACCAAAAATGGACACTAAGATTAATACCTATAGACTCCCAAAGCAGTGACCTAGCACCTACTTTTATCCAAAATGGGTTATCTGGGCAGAGCCCAGGCACTTAGCCAGGAAAGAGAGTTTCCCGCTCATGATTCATGTGTGTCTCCACCTCTGTTTCTGTGCTTAGCTTGTCTCCAGGTCCCACTGCTCCTGGCCAACTGAATCACCTCAGCTCAGACCTGCCATGTTCCCTTTCGCTCCCATTTCCATTTGGAGGACTAATGTTACCTGACTCCAATTTCTCTTTATGTGTGTGGTAAGCAGAATAGTGTGATCACCCTGCAAAGACATCCTTATCCTAATCTCTAAAACCTGTAACTCTGTGTCACCTACATGCCACATTGACTTAGGATGAAGACCTTGAGAAGGAGACAATGCTTGCATTGCTTGTGTGGGCCCAGCGTCTGGGTGTTTCAAAGGAGATTTCCTGACTGCGGAGAACTGAAAGAGATAGCAGCGTCAGAAGGAACAGACACCCCACTACTGGTTCTGAAGTGCAATGGGCTGTGTGCAAGGCCTGAGGGAGGTCTGGAAAGGCTGGAGAGGGCGAGGATTGCCTCCTCACCCACACCTTGACAATGCCCAGAAGATCCTTTTCAGACTTCTGATCTATAGAACTATATGTTAATCATGTCATGCTGTTTTAAATCCCTAAAGTCGGTAATGTGTTACAGAAGCAATAGAAGTTTCATACAGTGTACATTGTTTGTTTCAGGCCATGCTGATGATTTAAGCCCTCTAAGTTAATGTGATTCAAAGTCATCAGTGGACTGGAAACACCTCCTCCAGACCATTAGCTAGAATTTAAATAAGAGTACACATAGTGAAGACCTCTGCAGGACTCCATCTCAGAACATCTTGGGGGGAACTAGAAGTGAGATTAATTATTACCTTACATTTCCTGGAAATAATTTGATATCTAAGTCAATCCATACATTTCTTGCCAAAAATGACACTGGACAGGTTTATCTTTGTAAAGATTACCTTTTCTGGCCTTCCTCTCCTGAAGCGGCAGTCAATTCCCCACATACACACTCCATACCAGCAACTCCCTCAGCGTGTGTGCATGTACACACACATACACACATACACATACACACCCCCATACCTTAGGAGAGAAACAACTTCAAAAAATAAAATCTGCCTGAGAAACAGTTTGGAATAAATCTGTCTCATCTTGGTTCTTGATGGAAAGGGTTAAAATCTGAATTTAAAGTTAAAGTTAAATTTAAAAGTGTTGGGGGCTAGAATTCTATCTAGAAATAAAACAAAAATACAGAAGAATGGACTTTAATACAGGTCTCGGAGAATTCCTATAATGAAGTTCCAAGAAACAGTTGTTTATAGAAAAAGAGAAAAGGGGCAGGAAAAAGAAAGGAAAAAAGAGACAGACAGACAGACAGACAGATTGAGATTCCAAAACAGGAAGAAAAACAAGCTACCATCAGAAGAAACAATACTATATACAATCATAACATAAAATAACACATAAAATTATCAGATATGATTATGAAACATGTATAGTTGACATATTTTAAAACTACAAAGTGAAAAGATGAAAATGTTCCAGGGATCTGCTGTACAACAGTGTGCATCACTGTGCTAGAGTTAGTAATGACATACTGTACACTTAAAAACCTGCTAAAAACATAAATCTCATGTTGTTTAATTTTACCACAATATTTTTTAAAATTTTATTTTAAAGAGGATTAAACCAAGGAAAATAAAGCAGAATAAAACCAATCAAAAATAAGTCAGCATAAGTGATGCAGGACTTCAAAACCTTACAAAACCAACAATAGTTACCATAATGCCTTTTGTTGTCTTCAAAATACTTTTGGACATAGTAAAAATCAAACAGAACAGAACAGAATAGAAACAATAAAACCAAAACAGTGAATGCATTAAAAGACTTCCAAACAAACAATAGTAAATTCAAAATGGCTACCATAATATGTCTTGTGATATTTCAAATAGCTGCTCGTGTCATCAGAGTCAACATAATCAAACCAAAGAGAATAAAACCCAACCCAACAATACAATGAAAATTATACGGCTTCCTGGCCAGAATTGCTCCTGGTGAGGCCTGGATCTCTCCCTGACCCCACCCCCACCCACCACACACCCCCATCCCACCCTTACTCCTACCCCTCCCCCATCCCACCCCCGCAGTCCTTGAATGGCACAGACTCACGGAGAGAGGCTTGGGTGTGACCACAGTATTGAAGTGTAAAGGTTATGCCAAAAAAAGGTACATAAATAAGACTGTAAATATAACCAGGCATATTTTTATTACAAATATCATTTATAAACTCAACAAACAAAAGCAAAGTAACTAGTCATAACTGCAGAGAAAATTTATAAAGATCGAGGTGAAGAAGTTACCAAATACGCAGGAATAAATGGCAAAGAGATGAAAAAAACATAAAGGTTAAGAGATAAGGTAGGTCCAAAGGAAAGTCCTAGAATTGGACCACTGAGGGAAGATAATGGACAGAAATCCTTTCCACAACTGATTCATGACAGTAATCTCTGATTCATGGAGGCCATGAACATCCACATTCCCAGAGAAATCCTCACCCAGACCTTCAAAGTGAGCCCACAGTATCACCGAAGACAAAGAGGAAGTACTCAGAGGAAAAGCAAGATAACCTAAAAGAATATCAGCGCACAGCTGAGTCATAAAGATTTGCAGCTATCTTTCAAATGTGAGGTTGAAATGAACACAGCTTCGGGTAAGGAAAACCTGAGAGAAATTATTAGCAGTAAACACTCAATACAGAAACTCCTAAAGGAAGAATTTTAAAAAGAAGAAAACAACCTCAGAAGGAAATAAAATGATTCTCAAGAAGAAATGTAGAATAAAGAAAACAAGCATGTGGGCAAACATTTTAAGATACAGAATAATAAATATGATGTCCAGTTTGTAATGTTAAAGAAAGGAGAAGTAAAAGACTAAACAAAAATAGTGTAGAAGTCAGAAATGGATAGCAGGGCAGGTTATGTTAGTGCCAAGAAGCACAGTGGCACCGTAAATGTTAAATAGCAGCCCTTTTCAAAAACATTTCTGGAATCCAGTTGCTTCAACCTCAGGTCAGTTGTTGACATCTCATGCAAAGCTTCAATGCTTGCATTTTCTATGAACCAAATTTCCTAATTGTGGCACTTTGCTACACGCCCAGAGCATTTAAATAGCTAAACCAAGTACAACATATTCCCAAACTCTCAGATTTTTGCTTTTTCCATTTTGTCTCCATTTAGTTTCTAAGCATGATGAGATAACTGCAATGACAGCAGTCTAAGTGGTTGTGTATTTTGTCTAAAATGTCCTGAAATCATCCTGAGTTATTATGGAAATACCCAGATCTGCTTATTATGTCGTTATGGGGGGGAGGCTCAACAGTCCTCCTGCTGATGCTGTTTCTTAAGATGAGATCATTAAAGAAGGATTAGTGGTGTAATGTCTGAGGGGCTTAAAAAACAATTTGAGTCTTTCAGATGTGCACAAGGTAATTTTAAATAAATTCCGGGTCTTTTCTGATGATAGTTCTCAATTCAATCATAGCTACCTTTAAAGTAATGCTAATCAGATGAGGTAATTTTTAATACAAAACTTGACACACAGAAGGCCCTCAGTAACAGTACTAGCATTCATTGTCCTTCATGTAATTTCTGGGTAGAATTGAAATGAGCACCAAAAGTATGGCCAATGTGATGGACTGTTGGTCTTCTGAAGTATTGGTTCCCACTTTGGTTTAAAACTTTCCGAGACCACAAAACTGAGGGGAACAGAGAGATATTTCACTATGACTTTATTTAATTTCTGGGGATTTCTGATTCATTGAGTCGGTGAATGTTTAGAAGCACTTAGTATTTGCTGGGCACCGAAGATGTGAAAAGTTCTGAAGGAGTTCAAAGCTGGCCAGCGTGACTAGTAAGACTGGTGTTTTGCACCGAGGTTGTTGGGCACCTCCCTGTGCTAGACACTGTGCTTGCTCCTAGGGACATGGAGATGATCAGATTATATGTCTTTAGGGTCGCCCCAGATAGAGACAACACAGACAAGTCAAAAGGCAATTACAAAGCATCACTACCAAAGAACCATGCATAAAGCTGGAAGCTACAAGAGATACAATAGATAATCCTAACAGGAGGAGTTGCAGAAAATTTGAAAAGGAGTTGACATATGAAATTGAACTTGATATCTGAGTCAGAAATAAGAAGAGAGAGCATCCCAGACAGATGTTAGTGCCCACAAACCTGGCACCATGAAAGCCTGGGTTAGGTTTGAGGAACTGTGAACAGCTGTATGTGGCTTGACTCTTGAGCAGTAGCTGAAAGTTGATGAAATCTTAGGCCGAGTCATTAGACTGGAGTCAGTTTGGAACAAATCTTGAAGCTTTTATAAAGAATTTAAGCCTTATCCTGGAACAGTAAGGGTCAATAGGAAATTCAAAGCAGGAGATGGTTATATCCAATTTTTTAAAAATTGATTGGAAGAGGGTAGTGTTAAAGGTACTTCAGAAATGAAAGAGACTTCTGGGTATGATGGCACATGCCTATAATCCCAGCATTGAGGAGACTGAGGCAGGAGGATTGCTGCAAGTTTGAGGCCAGCCTGGGCTACAGTGAGTTCAGGGGCAGCCTGAACTGCATAGCAAGACCCTGTCCTCTCCTATCTCCCACCGCCTCAAAAAAAAAAAAAAGAAAAAAGAAAAAGAAATGAAAGTGACTAAAGGTCAGGAGGAAAAACACAGTTTAGAGACCATTGCAGTAGTCTAGACAAGTCATGATAATGATATGAATCAAATCAGAGGACTGGGCATGCTGCCAAATACATGAGAAGAAATTTAACAAGCAAAATGACTAATCAAATGTGGTAGGAGAGATGAGAAATAAATATAATAGAGAGTTATTTAACTTGAAAAATTGAGTACACCATTTCACTACTATCTAAAAGAAAAAAAAAGTAGGAATAGAGCAAGTCTGGGGGAAAACTAGATAGATTCCATCTAGCTTGAGATGCTCACAGTATCTGAATAGAGAAGATGATATCCAGTGGTAATTCAAAATATGACAATGACATCTTGATGAGATAAAAATTTGGCGATGATAGGTGAAGTTGTGATGCCATCTGGTAAATTCAAGATTTTAACCAAAAGCAAATGTAGGGATGAAAACAAGGGGACCCAAAGATTTGTCCACAATGACTAAAGTCCATCAGAAGACCAGTTCCATCCAAGGGAACCCACAATGCACTGCACGCTACTCAAGTAAAAAAATGCTACATTTCTACTGCTCTGCCACACTTAACTCCTTTAAGCCATGACTACCTACAGACTTACTCTCAGAATCCCTGAACTTTCCTTTACATCCTAGAACTGAGTGGAAGTCTTTGAGAGAAGAAAGGAATAATATAAAAATATTCAGAAAACAAGTTGATACACCAAGAAAACACAGAACTATAACATTCACCCAGACTGAAAGCCTCTGTCTTCTGTTTATGAGAGCTGCACTTTTATCCTGTTTTGAAGGTTTCCATCTATCAATTGATGCTCTATCTCACCCCGTCCCACATTGACTTGCCTAAAGAAGATGCCGTAGGAGGCTAAAATAACAGCATTTTTAGGATCTTTCCACAATATGAGTTCCTTCTTGTAGCTTCCATGCTATCTCATGTGTCTCCCTTTGAAGACAAAAGCAGTCCAGAAGACAATGACATTTCTTACAGGAAGTGACCTTGGATTTATCTCTCTTTGCTCCTGATTATTTGCCCTACCTTCCCATCTCTGCATTTATGCCCTCAAAATATATTAAATTTAAAGATAATCAGACAGGATCTAAGTTCCCCCTTAAATCTTCCTGGGAAAGGCTAGAAATCTCAGTGCTTTCAGACAAGAAGTCTCCACTCCACCTGTTAAGTGATGGTAAGTCAGGATGGCAGAAAAATTTAAATCGACCACTTACATCTCTTTCCATGTATTGGCGCTTCTCTGCCTGGGAGATGATGTACCCAGTAATGGGAGTTATGACCAGATGATTCATGCACCTACAAAAGAAAATCAGTAGTTCTCTTTAAAACTTCAGTTTTACTTGAAAATTTGAAAGGGATTTTGCCTTAATATTAAGTAAGCACAAATATATTAAAGAATAGACTGCCAAGTTTTTATGCAGGTTTTCTAAGATAAAAAATGTGAGACTTCAAAGACATTTTAGACATCTAGACAGGTTTCTCCCAGTCTTCTAAATCCTAGAGACAAATTCCCTCTCTTCTCCCACTGGGGTATCTGAGATGCTTTGGGATATATTCTTGCAGCCTGGAAGAGTAAGTGGAGGAAACGAATTCCCTTGTCAGTCTGGCAAAACAAAAGTGTCTGGAGGATAAAATAGAATAAGAGTACAGATGGTTTCCTACTGATGATGTTCTAACCTTATGATTGTGCATAATGGTACACATGCAGTAGAAATTGTACTTCTGATTTTGAATTTTGATCTTTTCCCAAGCTAGCCACACACAGTCCAGTCTTCTTTGGAGATACTGGACTGTGGCACCAAGCCCAGCGACCGTCTAGCCACTAGATCACAAGGGGAAACATTCATCACACTACAGTGAGTAAGCTAAGATGTCAGGAGGTTAAATGGATTAAATGTATTCTTGATTTGTGGTATTTTTAATTTATGATCTGGTTTATCAGGATGAAACCCTATTATAAGTGGAGGAGCATCTGTATACAGAACCAGCATGGACAGTAATTAAGAGATGAGAGAATTTTAGATGGAGAATGCTAGATTAAGGAAGCTTGGATCACCCACTTGCTTCACAGCCCTGGGAAAGACATGGCATTTCCCCAAGTCTTAGTTTCCTCATCAGTGAAATGAAGGCGTTGTACTAGAAGAAAAGCCATAATAGATTTAAACTTTTCAAATACTGTCCAACATTTAAAACTTACCTCTCAAATAGAAACGTAGGCTCTTATCTTGTCTTCAAAAACTAGAACATCTCATCCCTGACCCCAAGGCATTCCTACGTGGCAATTAACTGCTGGAGTGAAGCAGAGTCATTCCTTAGACAGGACCTGAGTCCAGTTCAAGGGGCTTATCTGGGCCCAGTCAGTGTCTTGCCTGAATCCAAAGACTGTGATGTCCAACCCAGTAGCTCCTAGCCACATGGGTGATTTAAATTTAAATGCAAATTAATTAAAATTAAATAAACTTCAAAATTCAGTCACACTAACCAATTTCCAGTATTCAATAGCCACAGGCCACTAATGGCCACCAAACTGAACATCAAAGATACAGAAAAATTCCATCTTCACAGTAGTTTCCATTACACATGGCTACATAAATTGGAGTGTGTGGCCCCAAGCTAAATAACACTTTAGGTCTCTCAGCAGGGGCCCAAACCAGCAGCAAGGATTGCAGTTATTATATAAATACCTATTTTAAAAAATCTTTCCTTCCCTACCTCTTGCTATAGCTGGAGAGAAAGCTAGGGGCCCAGCTTTGAACCAAGAGCAGGTGTGCAGATTTGCCTTCTAAATCAGCTACGCAGGGGCAGCTTGAAGCTGCAGTTTTCTGAATTTGCACCCTCCAGTCCAGGCAGGACCCTCAGCCCCAACTTTCCCTGCAACCTGAATCAGACCAGCTGCAACCAAGAGAGTGTGACTGTTCGCATCTCCTTCCTAGCAAAGGGTAATTAAAGCAGCTATGCAAATTTTGCCCATTCCAGAGATGCTCCACTGCAGAAAAATTAGGCAAATCTAAACATAATTAGTTATGGACACAACATAGTTGAATAAGCAACTGGAAAGTTTATCCCCGGCACAGAGGCTGGCCTTTGAGACTTCAGGAAGGGGAGCAGTAGGTGTGAGCAACACTTTAGTGGTGCTAATATGTAATTACAAATGAGCAGATCCCTCCATCTTATTCATTACAGCCAGCCCCTCCGGGAACACCATGGAGCAACACTTAGTTAGCAGTTAATAAGTTCCTGCATGTGCCAGCCACTAGCAAAACTGCATTTTTCCTAACACTTTCATTTGAGGTACTGGCCTTCTCTACTGCATCACCAAGCATGAAATTGCCTTCCTGTCTTTTACTAGGATTCGAATTTGGGAAACACCATTCCTGACATCTTGGAAGAGTGAATGTGGTGATTTGACACTGTTTAAAACTCTACCTACCCAATGAAGGTAGAACGTCGCTTCTCAACCCATCCCACAGTTTGTGAAAAATATCTGCACTTGGGCATCACTCTGGCCCAAGTGGGTGAAGATGGGGACAGAGGGAGCCTGATTAATCCTTGAGGCAAAGGATATGCTGTTTAATCTAGTTTGGTCATTTTGCAATGTACGCATGTATCAAAATACTGAACTTTATAAAAATAAACAATGATTACTTGTCAACTAAAAATAAAATCAAACTAAAATTGAATTAATTAAAATCACTTTTAAAAAAGAAAAAAGTATTCTGAAGGATTCTAAGACATAGCAGGACTAGCAATCATTGGATTTTGTAATCTGGGGTCCCTTGCCATCCTGCCCATATCCAGTTGTTCACTGACCTGCAGGAAAACCAGGACTCTTCCCTCCCTCGGCCTCTGTGCCAGGTGACTGGTCGCAGCTCTGACCTGTAGCCTGGTGACCACGACGCAGGGATTCATGTGCACAGAGTACAAGCACTGATGACTCAGGAGCCAAGAGCCCAGACATGTTCTGTCTCTAGCCCAAGATCCAAGAGAAGTTTGACCCCCATCCCTCCTACTTTTCTGGGGTCCTGAACCTGAAAGGGAGAGTGAGATCCTTCACTGTGGAATTACTTTATGCCCAGAGTATATGGGCCAGAAGGGAGGTGATAAGAGGAATCTAAGAAGTTTGGGGAGAGGAAAGTAAAATAATTAGCCACATAGCTGTTAAGCCATGTAATGGAGAGTGAAAGGGAGAGGAAAGACAGTTAGCGACACGACGTGACCAGGCACAGATCTGGCACTCAGGAGTGGCAGCAGCTGCCCATTTTCTGTGTGTGGCACCCAAATTAAGCACATGCCCTCACATGTCCAGTGCAAGGCCTGACAAGCACAGATGTCAGATGAAAATATGAGCACCTGGGCAGAGCTCTGCAAGAAACCCCCAGTAATCCCTGGACTGTTGTGCAAACCCAGGAAATAACTGTGGGTCCTGCTGCCTGGTGTCATCCCTGCATATCTAAGAAGCAGTGAAATATGGGACATCTAGAATTACAAGCTCCCGCACACATGGGTTAGCTCAGTGGCCTTGGCTGCATAGCTGTCCTCTTCTGACCTGGCCTAATTGCTCCCTAATGAATTTTCTCTTGATATCTCAAACAGATGGCTTCACAGGAGACTAAGCACAGTCTCCAATCTCACGGCATTGCTGCACACACAGGAAAGTGTGGCTTTTACCTTTGAAAAAAGTACAACAAATACAATCCTATCTTTGCGGCTCTCAGTATCTTATCAGAAATCCTGGGAGCCAGGCTCTGCTCTCCTGGTATCCTGGTTTTCTGGGTGGCATTTGTCAAAGGCTGGCTGTTCTGCCTATCCCAAGGACATCTGAGAGCTTTACTGAAGAGTTAGTGGGGCATTCCTTCTAACCAGGGGCTTCAACGCTGCTTAAGGCTTTACACATCAGGTAAAAGTGGGGGCCCTGAGGCCTCTTTCTCAACATTTGATTCCTCTTCCAGAGAAGAGGAAAGGAATAAAATACACCATCCCCTTGGTACAGTTACCACCTAGAGCATTTGGCAGTCAGAGGTGCTTATTAAAATCAAGTCTCTGGGCAGAGGAAGAAGGTAGATTCAACAGAGAATGCTCTATGAACCCTAAAATAACCATCAAGCACCAGCAGAGGTGAAGCACCCCCGGGCCCTCCCTATAGACAAGGCTCCAGACTCAGAAAAGGTGTGAAGAAATCTTCAAAACAATGGGTTCCAGTGGCTCTCCAACCTGGCTCCATATGAGAACCACCTGGGGAATTTTCAAATCTTGATCTGGCTCTCAGCCCAGAGGCAGAATCACAGGCGTAGGATCTTGGCAGAAGGGCTTTTTTTTTTTTTTTTTTTTTCTTAGTTCCCCAGATTATGCAATTTTGGTGCTCAGGGCTTCTTGAGTGTGGCAGAAATGAGACTGAAATCTTTATCCCCTCCTCCAGAGTGTCCTAAACTTGACTGTGCACATCAATCACCTGATGCGATTCCTATTAAAGCACACATTGTGATTTAAAGGCCAAGGCTGGGCCACAGATTCTGCATTTCTGAAAAATATCTCAAGTGTAACAGATGCGGCTGCTGGTCCTGGACCACACTGTGAAGCTCCAGGCCTGTCATGTTGTTCTATAGATGAGTTGCACGCCTATAACCTTTAGTCTTTTTAACATTGAGATTAGAGAGCTGGTGTGGTAAGCAGATTGGATCCAGAAGACCCATGTTTTAATATGATTCTGGAATTTAAATGCTATGGAACCTTGCACAAGTCATTTAACCCGATTTTCTCAGGTGTTAAAATAGACAGGAAACTAATGCATACTTCACAGTGTGGTTGGGCTGATCAGATGAGATACGTGGTATTTTGTAAACCCTAAAGCACCACAAAGTGGGAAAGTTTATCATCAGATTGGCCTTGGAAAGACACCAACATTATTAGCCTTTACAGTGCTGGTCACTTCCATGTTTATATCCCTTGGTATCTCCTAAAGGAGCCAGTGTATAGTGGCCTGCATTATCTGAGTTTTATATCCTAGAAGTGTTTCAATTGCCCGATGACTGTGTGTTTGCATTTATAGTGTGTGTGTGTTCTTGTTCCATTGCCTGGGGTGGAGGTACTCTAACCAGAAGGAGTCAAAAATGAAGAGCAATGTGCAGGAGTAGCAGCCAAATTGGTAGCTTTTCTTGCTCATCTCCACTGCCAGAGCACGCTCTTGGCCAAAACAAGATGGCATCACGCCCTGGCCAGTTTGATCTCAATGTTCTCCACATTGCGTCCCGGCTGAGGTGAGGACTGGGGCGGTGTCTCATATGCAGCCTACCCAGGAAACAGCTAGGACCCCGAAACTCTTTGAGGTTTCAGTCCCTGATCCACATATTCGGCCAGTACCAGTCAGGCCATCCATGTGAGTTCATCCCCGCCCTCCCCCAAAATGAAAGCCTTGGCAAATTCTTGCACAGCATTTTGGAAGCTGCTGCCGAGGTTGCGCAAACACATTTGGCACATACTTCAGGGACCACGCAGTTCTCTGGGTTGAATCGCAGAAACAAAATGTACTTGTCCTACTTCCGAGATGGTGTCTGAGGACTTGACTCCCTTGGCCGGGGAACTGCTTCCTCGCTGAAGTCATCCTGCCATGGAAGGCAAACATCTTTGGGTTCAGCAGTTCAGGAGCAGAAGTGAGAGAAGGTGGGGACCACAAGGGAATACACCCAGGCTTGACTCTTTCAGGGCAGCTGAAAGTCACACACCAATTCTTACAGCCAAATGATATTAAGGTAGAAACGCACTGGCAGAGTTTGTAGGCTGATCAGATGACAGGGGCCGTCCAGCTCCAAGGCCCTTGGGCAAAGGTTTCTGGTCCCAAAACCACCACGATGAAGTGGGGTTTTATGGGGTTCCAGCTGCTGCTACACATACCTCATAGGAGCACCAGTTCTTTGAGACCCAGGACAACATTTGACACCAAAGTTCAGGGATAAAATAATTTCCATGTACTGCTTGTGCCTTGCTTTCAAGTCATTGTGTCACATCTCAGACACTTGGTGACTACACTTTCTCAGCCAAATTGAGGCGGGTGCTGCTGGCCTGGAGTACATTTCTCAGCTCTAGTTGTCTCCCAGCACACAGAGTACTGAGGCTGCTCGGGGATTCTCAGAAGGCCATTCTGCGGAAGCAGTTTCTTTTATTTATTTTTTAAAAATAGTTTCTCTTTCCTATTTTTATACTTTTCACCTGCATAATCTGAACTTTTTATGACCAAATCAAAAGGCCCTAATGCCTCTAACACTTCAGACCACTGACCTCCACTGGTCTTTGTGTCCAGAATAAAAACCACCAGCAGTCAGGAGAATCAGACACCACTGTCATTCTAATGTTTGCATAATTCAATTGCAGAAGACAGTGAAAGATGTAGACCTTCCTTCAGGACTGACCAACCATCTAGGATTCATTTCTGATTGCCCACCAGAATCCTTTGGAAGCTTTTTAAAACCTCCAATATCTCTAGCCCAGTGTGGTGACACACACATTTAATCTCAGTAGCCTCAGAGGCTGAAATAAAGGGATTGTAAATGCAGGATCTGCCTGGGTAATTTAACCCTATCTCAAAATAAAAAATAAAAAATGGGCTGGGAGCATAGCTCAGTACAAAGTCCCTAGGTTCAATTCTCAGTGCTGGGATGGGGGACTCTAATACCAAGGTCCTTTACTAAACTGTGCACTTGACTCTCTTAGAGGGAGGAGGGGAATATCAGTATTTGGTAAAATTCCCTCCAGTCCTGTGACTCCAGTGCCAGCTGAAACTGAGAAATCACTACTTTCATCCAGCCCCTTTTTCCCTAGGTATGAATATTTAACACCAAGAACTTTGATTAAGGTCACACACATCATTAGGGATAGCCCAGTTACATCAACTGCTGGGTCAGGTTTTCTGTTTTAGCGCCAGGTCCAGGAAAACAAAAGTAAGTGGTCCTTGTTAACATGCAGTCAGGCAAGCCATTTTACAAAGGATTAAGAGGGAGGATATTGGAACCAGACTCCCTGGGCTGCTTGTTGAAAGAATTCATTGACTGATTGATCTGAATCCAGTTCTGCCACCCTACTGTGGGGACCGGCCCAAAAGGACAGACACATGTACTAAGACACCATAGTCCAAGAAAATATGGTCCTTTTTGACTTCCAAGGTAATTTATTGGTTTCATGTCAAACCACATTACTTGGAATAAAACTCCCAGTCTGCTGCTTTCCCTCTGGGGCTCTTTAAACACATGCAGTGTTCCAACATTCAGCAGACACAGGAGTAGACGATGGAAATACTGACCCTTCATCCCTTCAGACAAAACTGACCGGGTCATGGGGATTTTCCACCCCAAGGACCCACATCAGATCTCAAGTGGCAGCACAAGAAAGAATAATTGGCGCTAGAAAATCCCTTCCCCAAATTTTATCCTAATTTTGGTATTTATTTTAGTTACTTTCCCCGTTGCTGAGATGAAATACCCAACACCCACAACTGAAAGGAGAAGAGGTTTATTTTGGCTCATGGTTTGTAGAGGTTTCAGTCCACAGCCGACTGGCTCCATGTCAGGGTGGTGTGGCAGAGGAGGGTTGCTCATAGCATGGTAGAAAGAAAACAAAAAGGAAGTAAACACAGGAATAGATAAGAGATAAACTCTTTTAGGCCACTCCCCCAGTGGTCTACCTTTTCTGACTAGATCCCACCTCCTAACATCCCATTAACTATAAACCCATCAGTGGACTAACACACTGATAAAGTGTCAGACTCCCATGATCCGGTCACCCCCAAAAGTGCCACCTGTGAATGAATGCGGCATTGTGGGGGAGGGGAGTAACTAGATATAAACCACTACAATATCTGTATTATTGAACCCACCATTTCTTGCTTGCTTTGATTCCAAATTTCATTTTTCCATGATTTCCCTTTGTTCTTCACTCTGCAACTTCACTAGGAAAGAAAAATCTCTCTTCTCTGCTCCCATACTCCTAGCTCAAGTCAAACCCCTTAAATTTCTCCTGAATTATTTTCCTGAATTCTTTGCTACTGAATGTGCACCCTGTAGAGCAGTAGTTTAGGCAGAGTTTGTTAAAAAAACAAACAAACAAACAAACAGAATCGCAGGTCCCACCCAAGCCCTACAGAATGAGACTATTTTGAAGAACTTATCTCCTCATTCTCCTGCTCTGCACTCGCACTGGCTGTGCCAACCATCCTCTCTAAGAAGTCGCTGTTGGTTCTTCCAAACCTCTCTTCCCCCAGATCTTCACATCTTTATCATTTATTACTCCTCCCTCACTGTCATATCTAAGGTACCAAAATCCAGCTGTCCTACTCTGGCCTCGTTACTCCTTGCCCAGTCTTCTGTTCTTCCCCTTCACAGTAATTAACACTATCTGCAATCATCTTGTTTCCTTCGTGCTGGTCTGCACATGTGTTACCAGCTCTCTGCCCCAACATGTCAACTCTTGGAGAACACAGCCCTGTATGCCTGGCTCTCTTGGCATCCCTAGAATGTGTACTGGATTAGTGCTTCTTGCAATTATTTATGACAAACATCATTTTCTTTATTTTGGGCTTTACCATCATCTTATGACCACTAGTGCAGACATCACTCCACCATTCCACTGGGGAGCTGCCAAGTGTTTAATGAGTTGCCCAGAGTTAGTCAGCTAGTAAATCATAGTATGATAACCCAAATCATATCTTCTTACTCCAAGTTTTATGATTTCTTCAACATACAACACTCATCAGCCATCAAGTCCAATATTTAAGGACATCCATAACTTTAACCTAATTTAACTTTTCTCATCTTTTAAAAAGTATTTTTTAGCATATTCCCCCCACATTCCCAAAAAGCTATATGTGCACTTTTCCTCAAACCTGTACCACACTTTCCTGAATTCTCTTTTGTTCTACGGGCCTGGTAATCTATAGTATTTCTCCAAAAATAAAAACACATCAGAAAATAAGCCCTAGCAGTATTTTTCAGGATGCTCATCATATAAGCCCTATCACAAAAATAAGCTCTAGATGTCAGCCAGATAGACGCATTTAGTAGTCCATTGCCATGCACGACAGATGTATCAAATTATAAAATAATATTAATTTATAATTAAATATAAGTAAATTATTGGCATTAGTACTTAAAATAAATGATAATATCAATTATAATTAAGTATTTCTACATAACCAAGCAGATACCTTTGCACAAGAAGCAAATGCCTATGTAGACAGATGAAATTGATACTGAATGACCAATAGAACCAATCGGACTACAGATGCAATGCATGAATAATGTGCACTGTGCATTGATAATGAACTGTTGTGTCTAATACAAATTTTCCTAATTTAATATGTCCTGTGTTGTAACAGACATACTCAATGCACTTGTGTGAAGTGAAGAAATGTTTTCTGAATTTTGCTGTCTGCAATTTTGGGTCACTTTTGTGTGAACCATTATTCTTAAATGTTATCATTTTTGTTGCCACTTCTATCTTGTCAGTCTTCAATTAATACTTGGTATAGTGGAAACTTTGTAAAGCCCAGCCTGCAAGAGGTCATAACTTGGATGAAGAATTCCTAGGATAAAATTACTGACAGCTGTGTTGACAGTGCACTATGAGCAGGCTACGTGGACAAGAAGTGCTTGATTAAGGAGAACTCTATTGATGGGTACGAGGAGAGATCACAGTTAATAGTGCTACAGCAAATGGAGTCACAAGAAATTGAGGCCAGAATTTGGGGTTTGGAGAGTTATAGAGGTGTTCCAGAAGAAGATGACATGACTACATTTCAATAAATGTAGATTTTTGTACATGAATAAATGTATGAACATAGATTGTTGTACATGAATAAGTGCAGATTGTTGTACATGAAAAAAATAAGACATTCCATAAAAATAAGCCCCATGCTGTCTTTTGGAGCAATAATTAATTTAAGATCCACTCTTATTTTCAGGGAAATAACAGTAGCATATTTCTTCTAATCACCAAGCTTATCCATCTATGTTGAAGTCATACTTCCCTTTGATGTTCTGTAGAATGTAAATATCCCCTTCACAAAGAATATAGGCCCTAATGTGCTTTTTCTCTTTCTTGCATTCTGACAAGGTCCCCTTACTCTTTCCTAATGTTACTTATGATACCTCATTGTAACCTGCCTTGACTTACAGGTGTTGTCAACCTTCATCTGCCCTCTCACTAGCATATGCTCTCTGGAAGGCTCTGTACCTATCTGAACTCCTTGCTAAACCCTCATGCATTCCATATACATTTACTAAATTCACTTGATCCACATGGCTTGTATTTAAAGATCTTCATATCTTAGACATCTTATGGAAAATATTCACCATATCCAATGTGTGATACAAATGTGGCCTCAGAGATCATGAAATCAGAGACTCAAGAGGGAAAGGAAAAACTGATTAGCATATGTTCCTATAAATGACCCTGAAGAACTTTTTTTCTAGGTTTCAGAAAAGGAACAAAGCCCATAAATACTCGTCTATTGCTCTTCTCCTTGAGAAGACATAAAATAAGATGAAGGGGAAAAATAAAGACACAAGAGAAGAAAAATTGACCTTACATTGTCCAGATTGGTTGCTAAAGATGAGAATTTATTCAGCTCTGCATTTGTCTTGTACACAATCTAGTTAGCAAGCCAAAGGCAGAACACTGGTGGCTTCCCGGCCATGGTCACAAGAGGCAAGGAAAATCAAGAACCATGTGATGGGTCCAAAAGAGGACTCCACGAAGTATGACAGTGTCAGTTCTGGACTGAGGTCTTGTTTAGGCCCAAATTATTCCTCCAGCTTTCTCAGAAAGCCAGTAGGCTACCTTGGTCAAGAGTTTCTTTTTCTTTCTTTTTTCAGACATTCCCATCCCTCTTTTTTCTAGGGGTACTTCAGCTTCTCCAGACCAGCAATCAGAAGTCAGTTTACTATGAAGCTGGTAAAGGTTAAGATTTAGGGTCTGCATAAACCCTGTAGCACTGGGAACTGCTGAGACTTTCAAAGAAGTCTAAGTAGTGTGGACAAGACAGTGTAGAAGAGGGAAGCTTTCCTAGCCAAGTTTTTCTGGAAAGCTGGCTAAAAAGAACTCAGAAAGAAGAGACCTCTGAGCTTCTGTTAATTTGTTACAATTTCTTTATTCATTCCAAATAAATATTTAAGTTTATACCTAACCTACAATTTTGTATTCTTTTTCTTTAAGAGAATTCCCTTCCCCAAAGTATACAAGCTTTATATTTCATAAAACCTAGTCCTGCCCCTAAAGTAGTATCAAGAAATAAGAATGATGACTTGATTCATTAGTCTTTTGTTAAATGCCAGCCCCATTTCACACAACACAGTGAACATTCTTGAATGAAAGAATGTTAGGTATTGGGCTACAAGATTAAATAAGACAGACATGGCCCTTGCATTTGATAACTCATAGGACTGTCAGGATGCTGAGTCTAAAGGTAGATTCACATTCCCTATAATCCACATCCACTATAATGAGGGCAAATGCCCCAGTTCAGCTCTTTTAGTTTAGGAAAGAGGAAGTTAAGCATCCACCCAACCCATATTAATACTATGACTTCATCACAGAAGATGTGGACATAGACCTTCATCAAAGTCAGTTGCCCTCGCCACACCCTACTCTGTGTTTAAGTTCACTCACCTCACCAGCTTTACCAAAACCGGGGCAGACTGCATCAGATTTCAAAGGCACAGCAGCCAATCAAGCCACTGGTCAGGTTGGAGCCAGTGAACTGGAAGAGGAACCAGTTCTGAGCTGTGGAAGCTCATCCACCTACTTAAAAATATATAAATAAACATCTATTCTTGGGCCACAACACAAAACTCAATGATTTGTAGAATAAGGATTTAACAGATTAGAGAGAACAAAAATCCAAACAACAAAACCAAGGCAGTTAGTGTGTTGATTCATAAAGAATTTGTTGAGCACCTACTAACTACTAGAGAATACCTCCATGAAAAAAAAAACAGAGAAAATAAGCTGTCTTTTAGTAGGTAGAGGGCTTGCAAATGGGACTGCTGGAGTTGAAGAGCTAGAGGCAGACAATAGATGGACTTATAAGATCAGAGAGCGGGAGCCAGATAAGGAAGACCCAGGATGTTAGGATAAAAAGAGGTATGTATTCCCCCAAGAATAGGCACTTATCTGGTGGGGCCCTGACTTATATCGGAAGGGCAGGAACAAGGTCTGGGACTGGTGCTTTTGAACAAAAGCAAGTCTAACCACAGCCACAAAGAACTGCTGAGATACACGGTAGGTTGACACTGTAGCTCAGCAGGTCCTGGGTGTGCTTACTCAACTATAAACAAATAAATATTTTCTAAAATGCAATTTTTCCAACCAGAGAAAAGATTTCATTGAATGTCCTTTAGAATGGATTTTCATTTCATGTCATTTAACTGACTTAAAAAGCAATGGCCATAAATTCCATTTAATAAGCAGTTCCATTGGGGAGGACTGTTGGGCCAACTGTCAATTAGGTGCTGCATAGAAGGATGCAAATGTCTCATAAAAGTGATGGAAGATCATATTACTGCATTAACCATGTCACTCTTGCTCTGCTGTTACACACCATAGAATAATAACCGACACATTTAAAAGGCGGATATCATTCTGAATGTGCTTTTAAACTGTGCGTAAATGCAAACTGTCTTGAATCAGTTTTAACACCTTTGTCAGCCACTTTCAGATCCTCAAGTGCAGAGGAAAATAATTAGTAGGTCAGGTAGCAGACAGAATAAGTTATGGTCTCCATCAAGACACTTTCCAATATGTGATATATTATAGTTGGGTCTTGAAAGATGGCTTGTCAAATCTTTAAAAATACAAAACTGATTTATCCCATCCATAAAGACTTCTAATGGTGCCATGCTTCAACCTCCAATTTTTCCCCAGCTTCAAAGGTAAAAGATTTCAAAATGTCAGCAGAATCTTCTGGCAGGAGAGCAAGCAAACAAAATATGAAGCAGATGTGGTAGAGGCAGAGAGAATGAAGACTTATTATCGTGGAAGGCATCGGTCCCTCATGAAAGGAGAGAAGAGGATGGGCCATACCCAACAATTCACCCAAGATAATAGGAAACCAGGGGGCCCAAAACAATATTGATAACCTTGTATTTTAATGGACATCGAAGCATCATGAGTGAGGGAATTAATTGGCTGATAAATACAGTTTCACTTGTGCCCTCTCAAAACTTGGTTGTCTGGAATTTCAGATGCAGTGGCAGAGCCTATTCAAAAGAATTGGCTTTATTGGAAGGGAAAGTGGAGTCATGTGGAGGACCACCTGGAGGACTCTCCTTCAATAAAGAGCAATTATCTCCATTTTGGCTAAACCTGGCCCCATCTCCATGCACTGATATATACAGAGCTGACTAAGCTATTTCCTTTTCTCTTTCATTGGCTCTAAGCAATGTAAATAGGGCTTGCTGAGGTGGTGATGCGTAATCTTTGAAGCTAGTGTTGCTTCCCCGCACTGTGACTCGCATCAAAACATGGTTGAGCCAGCAGGATACAGAGCCACCACTCCATGACTGTCAGCTGGGTTTGAGATAAGAGGCCATGACTTCCCAGGGCAGAAAAATTTTCACATCAGAGTCGAAGCACCATCCTCTAAACATTAAATGCTGCCTCAACTGTGTTATGCAGATATCCTTCTCTGCATATGGCAGAGGTGCGGTCAGGCCTCCTGCGTAGTCTAGCTCACAGTATGCACCTATTCTCCTTCTTGCTATTCTCACAGTTGCTCTTCCTCAAGCCACTCCCTTCTTCATGAATTAATAAAATCCAAGTTAGGCCCTGGGTCAAGGCCTTTGTTCCAATGAACCTTCATCCTGGCCAGATTTAGGACCCCTTGGGTCCCCACAATTATAAATATGTCTTACTGTCTTTGTTCTTGCCATGGGTTGCACTGGAAGTGGGAGATTGGAATTAACTCGCTAGATTTCCGACAACTTCTCCACGGGATTATAAATATAAATGTCCTGGACTGTGATGAGGATGGGAAAAGAATCTCTACAGAGTCACGCTGTGGATCAAGAGGAAATATTCTTCTGAGGAACCTCTCAATCTTTAGGCAGAAGTATGAAAGAATGAATGTGAAACTAAAAACCAAGCATATAACTGTGATGAAAACCTCAGCTTTTATAAGCGGAGAGAGAGTTGGCAAATCAGCAAAATATATGACAATAAGTAGCAAATGCTATGAAGAAAAATAAATCAGGGAATGGGACCAGGGAGGACCAGGATGGGGAACTACTAATTTAAACTAGGTTGCTCCAAGAGCCTCAGTGAGAAGGCAGCATCTGGGAAGAGATAGAAAGAGCTGGAGCGAGCCATGCCAGCATCTGAGGGAAGGGCAGAAGAACAGAAGTGCAAAAGCATGAGATGAGAGCATGTCTGGCACACTGGAGACACAGCAAAGGAGCAGGTGTGGCTGAAACAGGATGGGAAAGGTCCGATGGCAGAAGAAGCCCTCAGAGAGGCAACAGGGGCAGGTCTGGAAGAGTTTCATAGGAGTCAATACCAACCCTGGCCATTGCAGTGTTGTGAGCAGTGGAAAGGCTGCTGTGTTGGGAAGAGACTGAAGAGGACAAGGATGGAAACAGAGTCACCACCTAGATGGTTGATGCAGTAAGTCCAGATGAGTCTCGGCAGTGGCAATGGCCAGGGTCACAGTCGTGGACGTGATGAGGAGTAGCCAGATTCTAAGTGTACTTAATCAATGGGTGTTACTGATGGAGTGGCAATGGGAGGTAAGAGAAAGACAAAAAGAAGAGTAAATCATAAAATGTAGACCTCAGCATTACAAGAATAAAATGATTTTTATTGGGTGGGGAAAAAACTCAAGCATATGAAATTTGGACACAGAACTAGCAGAAATTTGGTTTTGATATTTTTTAAAGTTTGATGTGCTAAATATATATCCAAAGTAAGATCTGTTTAGGAAGCTAGATATTCCAGTCTGGAGCCCAGAAGAGGCCAGATTAGAGATATGAAATTAGGAGCTGCAAGCGCGTAGGGTAGTTTAAAGCCCTGAGACTGAATGAGACAAGCTGGAGAGCAAAATGGATAGAGAAGAAAAGAGGCCCAAGGTTTTAGCCCTCAGGGCTCCAATGCTTAGCAGTCAGGGATGAGGATATACAAATGGCACAGACTCAAAAAGAGTGAGAACAAGGCAGGATGAAAGTTAGCACCCTAAGGCAAATAAAGAAAGTGTATCATGGAGAGGAACCTGAGTCCGAAGAACTGTTGACGTCATGGAAATAGAGTAAGCTGCATTTTAGTAGCGGGGAGTTGCAGACGGGAACTGCTGACACTAGGGAGCTGAGGCAGTGGCAGGAAGAATGCTCTGAAGAAAATGCACAGGAAAATGATTGCTTCAGGCTATGGTGGCGTTGTACCCACTGCAGGTTTCCGTGCCACCCAAGGAGTACTTGATTTCAGACTAAAGCCCACTGTCGAACAAGACTTTCATCCTTCCTCCTCTTTCCATAAACATCTAATGACACCTCCCCTTCCTCTTGATGGCTCCTTCACCAGAAAATAGAAGCAATAAGATGTCTTCTCTGTGCCCCGTCACACCTGCCCTGCAACCTGTGCAGCGTCCTTGTGTTAATGGCTACACATCTCACTCTGATCTGAACTCTCTCAGAGAAAGAAAGCAAATATGGCAAAATGTTAAGGGTTATGAACGCTAGGCAAAGAGTATATGCATGTTCATCATGCCATCCTTGCAAGTTTAATTTTTTCCCAGAAATAAAATTTAGAAGAAATAGACCACGATTTTATACTTTCTATAAAATGTATTTTTAACAAATTTATTCTTTCAAGGTTAGTGATTACTTATCAAAATGTTTATTGATGCAATTTTGACTAATAATATACTAATCAATGATTGCAATGATTCTTTAAATCAGAAATAATCAAACAGGGTATTACAGTCAGGACAATTAAATCATTTTTAGTTTAAATATCTATATCTTTTATTACAGTAAAGTATGGTAAGATGAACAATAAAAAAGTTGAAATTACAAAATACACTACAAAATTATATTATTAGTGAACAAGGAATACGAGTTCAAGGAGAAAAAAGAATGGTGTAAAGTTTCTAATTGGTAGAGAAATTTTTTGTGCATTTTCAAATGGAAAATCATGCATATCAAATTCCTATAATAGTAAAGTTCCTCAGAGTTATTTAAAAGAGTTTTGCAACCTTTAAAACAGTTAAACCCAGGGCCTTGTGCGTGCCTCTACACTGAGCTATACCTTCAGCCCCTTAAAATTATAAATATTTACAATATACCATAAATAGAATTTTCAAACTATTTAAATTTCTGGTGAAAAATTAAATATTAATTTAAAACGTGAAAGAAGATACATCATTATGAAAAATTATTTTAAGGAATTTCCTAGCAAAAAGTTTTGAACACGTAAAGAGCCAGGTATCTAATTTTAAGGAAATGTCTTGTGTTAGGCCACTTGGAACACCTTCTTAGTGTTCACAGGCTTAAGGGAAAACCAGTTGGCATAAGAGTGTGCATTTCTCTAACCACTCTTCTCCACATTTATGCATGTAGAAAAAAGTAGAATTTAACCATGTTGGGGTTTTCCCAGACAAATAAAACAAACAAAAAAAAAGAAAATAGACAATTAATGGCATATTTCATGGAGTAATTATAGTGATTTACCAGGCGCTGAGAACGGAGTGCAACAAAGAGATAGTGGAATGAGGAGCATGAAAATGTGGTGACATCTATGGACTGCAGCCTCCGCTGAGTTCAAAATATTATTGGAGTCATGGAAAAAATAAAGAAAGTAAGCTCTGGCAGAAGGTAGTGGTTTAAGAATGGAATTCTTGAAGTTAAAAATAATGATTGCATGGGAGGCAAAAATGTTAACTGACACTCTCCCAACACCCAGGTCTTAATCTCCGTTTGCATGTGAGAGGGACCCCTGAACATACTCCTACTGCACGAATGATAAGGTTATGTTCTACAGCAAAGATGACCTTAGAAAGGGAAGATGGGCTCTGCCAGTCTAGCAAGTACAAGACTCTCCCTGATTAAAGAGATTTGAAGCACATGGATCGAATAAAAGAGGGATTCTCCATTCTTGGCCATAAAGACTTTGGGGTTAGGGTTCTCGAAGTATGTGGTGGCCTCTGGGAGCTGACATCGAGCAAGATAATAAGAACGTCAGTCCACAATCACAACTAATAGGAGCCTCCCACAAATTCACGAACTCCAGGCAAGAAAGAAACCTGTCAAAAAAGCAAAAAGTCAAGCTATGTCAGCACAGACTGCTGACCCACCTGATGTAAGCTATCTAATGGGCAATGTGTTAAACCACAGGGTATATGGCAACTTCCTTTGTGATACTGTCAGTATCTAAATGTGGACAGAAGAATGAAAGGCTAAATTTGAGTGCAGGATAACACATTGGAGAAACTAAGATGCTAAAACAATGAAAGTGTCTTCTATTTAAAAGCATCAATGGTTACAAAAGGACTAATGTGGAGAGTCCAGGAAGCATGAGTTAAAATCTACAAAGAATTAAGAGTGACCAAGGGGAAGGAAGCTCTGGATAACTACTATTAGGAGGGATAGGTGTGGAATATCTCATGGCATAAGACTCAGAGCTTGGAATGAGGAGGTAAGGAAGAGAGATGGAAATAGTCTAGAATGCCAATATGGGGCAAGAAAGAGCTCTGCCTTACCTCTGGATTCAGTGGTAAGAGGGCTTCGAGAAAGGAAATGCCTCTCACTTCAGGAAAATGCAGGGAAAATAACTGACTTGAGCAGAAAATTGAGTTTCAGATGGAGAAAGATGAAGGAGAGAAATCCTAAAACAGGTGATGTAGGAAGTCTTTTTAATAACTGACCCAGTTATACACAGTAGAAGAACACAAGCATTGAGGAATGGGGATGGGCTCAGGAAAGGGAATGAGAGACCTGTGTGCGGTGAGAAGAAAGGAATGAGAAATTACCTGCGAGTTCTCATTTTCCAGTGATGACTAATACACTTAAGAATTATAAAAGGCATTTATCTTGATGATTATCCCAGGGCAGGTAATGGTAGCCTAAACTGTGAGTATTGGAAAGAAACTCCTGTCTTACTGAAGAATAGGACACACAAAGGGTCTTTATTCTTGCTGGTGAAGGTAGGAGGCTAGGACCCAGGCAGAGTCTGAAGTCCACTAGGGAGCCCTCTCCACTTTCAGGACAGAGGTAGACCTAAGAACCTACACACTCACATAACACAGGTTCAAAATTTGGTTTGAGCTTTCTGGAGTCTAAACAAACTAACAAAAAGGAAAAGTAATTTAAGTGATCAGTAATTCCATAAGATAAAATGGAAAACCAACTGGAGGAACTTATCCTAGCAACTGAGGAAAAGTTTTCCCTATGTCTTCAACAGAGGATTCGAGGTGGTAAGACAAACCCTTGTCAGCATCAGCATTACAGCGAATACAGCAGTGAATTCCACCTGACTTACTTGGTTTTGTTTTAAAAACCTTCAACGTACTGATGCTGTAATGCTTCTAGAACTTTACATCTTTAAATAAAGAAGAGATTTAGCGTATTAAATAGAATGAGTCACATACCCTCTCAGAACCATTTCATAACTATTGTCTCTCTCATTTACATTTTTCATAAATATGGAGCAGTAGGTTATATTAAACAACAAATCCCTGTAATGGAGCTCTGCTCTGTTGGGAACCAGGGCAGGCAGGAACAGTATTTACCAAAAATGTGTATCTAATTTCTAAATGAAGGTGAATCATGGGAGATCTTCATTTTCTTTCACTGTAGATGCATTATTATATACAAGCAATGCAAGAGACAATGACAAAAAGTACATCCCTACTCCCAGTCTGCACTTGTCTCCAACAAGACCGAGAGTTTTTTATGCTACTCTTAGTATTATAAAAGTCCTTATCCTGGCCACATACCACCCCAAAAAAGTGTGCTTTCTTACAATATTAGACTTTTTTACCAATTCCTGTTTAAACTGTGTTACTGGTTCTCTGGCACCTTCAATTATGGATATGTGGGTTAAGAGATTACAGAATACACCTGTGGATGTCTAGATGCTCATGTGTGTATGTTTGGACTTGTGTGCATGACTTTATAACTTCATGCATGCATACGTGTGAACCTATGTGTGTGCCTGCTTGTGTGTGTGCATGCAGGTGCGCCCATACCATGGAAAAGTCTATTTTTATAAATTACTACTGACAGGAACCCAGATGAAAATTATTGCCAATCCCTTGGGAACGGAAGTGATTTTTTTTTTTTAATTCTGATATTTTGAGAGAAGTTGAGGGTTTGGCTTTTATCTCCACCCGTTGTCTGCCTTAAAAGCTCATTACTTGATATTATTGCTCTAATTTTGTTTTGTTTTGATTCCTCTGAAAGACTCAAAGGATTGTAGAGAGGTTCATTATAATTCAGTAATTAGTGTATCTGCTGCTTTCCTCCTCTCCTGACCAAAAATGCAAGGTCGCTCTGTCCCATGAAAGTCATTTTCTGGCAACATCTTACACGTTAATTTGCTAGCATTAAAATCCAGAGGCAAGGAAGTCAAAATGTCAAAAGTTTCAGCAGATTTTGAGCATGGAACAGTAGGAAAAAGTGAATGAAAGAGGCCTTCCAGGCAACTGGCCTTCTTTGATCCAAAAAAAGTATTCCTTCAGTTTTTATGTATGAAAACAACAAACAACAATAGTTGAAAGGCACCCACTTCTGAAAGACATCTCGCTGGAAATTAATCCTTCTAAAATGCCAAGTTCACCTTGTCATTCCCCTGTTCTCAAACCTTCCCTACTGAACAATGCCTGCAACTTCATGCTTCCTTTAAAAGTTCCCTCTTGTTGGTGTCTGATCTATCTCCAAAGCTTATCCCTCATCCCTCCTCCTTACAAGACACTTCTAATCTACTCAAATTGGTTTGTATTAAAAAAATAATTTTTAAAAAGCTCTCATTTCCACTTCTGATACTGTTTGCTAACCTCAAATCAGGGCCAGCTTTAAGGTCTAGTGATCAGGCAGTTGCCTGGATCCTGCCTTCAGGAAGTACTTTCTGCACTTGGGGTTTAACAAGTGGCTGCCATCTTGAAATTCTCAATAGTCTGCCTGTGAACCTGTGATTGTCCATCCACAGGACCATGGAACACACATCAGAGGCTCAGAGCTTAACTGCCACAAAATCCCTCCTCCTGTTGCCTCCTCAAGGGGGATTTCTGTTCCCTCTCGACATCCTTTCCCCATGGACACCCTCACCTGTAGTGGCCTGAGTGTAGTCTTGGAAGAGTTGGAATTAGGCATGTGCCCCATGGTGACTCAGGGTTAGCAAGGTGGAGGTTTTCTGGTGCTGGACTCACAGTGCCATAGCATGGTCAATCTCTCATCCACTAAAAGCATAAAACATCCTGAAATGAAGACTGTAGCTCCTAAGGATCATCCATTGCTGTAGAATAGGTCAATGGACCTGTGTGAAGAGGAGATGAATTTTTCTGCCTTACTAGATCGCCACATTTTCATTTTATACTAACTCTTCAAGTTCCACAGCATTATGATCTGAATGCATGACCCTCTAAAGTTCTCATGTTGAAATCAAATTCCTAAAGTGCTGGCATTAAGAGGTAGGGCCCATGAACAGGTCATGAGGGTGGAGCCTCTGTGAATGAGATTAGTGCGCTTACCCAAAAGACCAAAGGAAGCTCCTTTATCTCTTCTTCCATGTAAGGACACATAAAAACTGCTTTCTTTGAAATGGAGAGCAGTCCTCATCAGACACTAAGTCAGCTGACAACTGGATCTTGAATTTTCCAGCCTCCAGAGCTATAAGCAATAAGTTCTGTTGTTTAGAAATTACCCATTTAAGGTATTTCATTACAGAAACCTCAATGGATTGAGACATGTAACCTACCCTATCCAGCACATCAGATTCCCCTTTCTTTCTATCAGATTCATCATGATAATTTTAGCACATTATTCAAACTGTTCATATTATTTAGAATTATAACCAGACCACTTTAAATATGTCTCTAAATTACTGATATAAAAGGTAGTAGACTAAAGGTAAGGTTTTTTTTAAAACCCATTAGATTCTTCTTATTGAGTTTACTCAACTTATGAACTATTTTGTCATGGACCCACTGACCTGACACTCTGGCTATATTATCACCACCCTGATATTTATTCATTTTCTCCTCAAGGAAATTTACTGTGAAATGCCATCACCTTCTTCCTCCCTCTGCCACTCCCTCCTTCCACAGCTGGACCCACTTACATCTGCCATGCCTGAAGTTTAGTCAGTCTCTCACCCATCCAAGAGTATAAAATATCCTGAAGTGAAGACTGCAGTTCCTAAAGTTTAATTACACCCCACTATGTCAGAGCAAAAATGACTTCAATTCTTTGCCAAAGAAAAATTATTTGCTGGACACATTGTAGAAAATAACACAGGTTTTACTCAGACTTTTGCAGTAGGGAAGAGAGACTCCAGTATAAACATAACTCAGTTCTGCTGAAATAAAAGAGGACTTTTAAATGCTAAGGTGTCCTGAAAGAGTGAGACTGGCCAGTGTGATTGGGCCATCTGTGTGTGCTAACTGGTCCTACCCTCCCATAGAGACTGTGAAGCAAGGACCCTATCCTCCTTGATGATTACACTGGCAAGGTTGGCTTCCAAGTCCTAGAGAAGGACACTGTATCAGTTCACTAGATTTGCTATTAATATATAATATGAATTATATATATATATATATATATATATATATATATATATTATGAAGGATTTACAAAGTAGGCTTGCAGTGCCTCTGCCTGCAGAGTTTGGGCTAGAAGAATTCATAAGGGTCATCTACACACCAGACAGCCAGAGGATCCCATCAAAAGTCAAAGACCTGGTGCTATGGTTTATACATTGTTTCAACTTGAGAAGTCTAGCAGTTTAATTAAGTAACTCAGCAGCTCTACATCCTGGGGTGTAGAGCACAGTTACCTGGTCATTGTTACAATTTGGGAAGGTCAGAAGTTTAACTGAGAGAGTCAGCGGTCTTACTTTGTAAACATCCTCTGCAAAGGAAAGCAAGGATGTTTGTGGATGCTACACCCACCCTGGGGGAGGGGGGTCCTGTGTACTATATAAAGGAGAAGAGGCTTGCTCTGGTCCCCCCTTTTACTCTGGATGCTTTTGCTTGGCTGCTGCCTTGAAGTGTTGTTCCTGTGCCATGCCACCCTGCCTTGGAGCCAGCTGATTGTGGACTGAAACCTCCAAAAAACTGTAAGCTAAATAAACCTTTCCTTCCCTAATTTTGGGTGTCAGGTGTTTTGTCTCAGCAACCAGTGAAAAGTAACCAAGACACCTGGAGCTCACTGCCGAGACTGGTGCAAGTCCAGAGCCAAAAGATCTTCATTGGACGACTCAACAGTCTGCGCTGGAAGCCTGAAGGAACTGGAAACAGACATTCAAGGGCGATGATGAAGACTGGATTTCCTCTGAAGAAGCAAAAAGGGACGACCTCCCTCATCTTTCCTCTTTTATTCCATCCAAGCCACAAGCCTATGAGCTGGTTCCACCCACATCCAGGGTGAATCTTCCCTCCTTTGTTTAAGATTTATGAATCAATCATTCAGACACTCCCAGATCTATGCTCCACTAATCCAATAGACATTTCGAATCCATTCAAATTTATACCACTATTAACTATCACAGACACTCTTGAGTTGTAGAAGTTACAGGGGAGGAGATTACATTCGAATTTGCTAAGATTAATGCTATAAGAAAAGGGATGGCAGGGACCCGAAGTCAGGTGTTATGGATTAAAAACTCGTGGTCAACTTAACACCAGCTGAATTAAATCAGCACAGTGCTGAGTGTAGATGGCCCACCTGAGAAAAGTTGCCAGCATAGAGATGTGGAGAAGAGCCAGGCATTGTGGGTTCTCCTAAGTGTTGCTGTTTGGAGCCGTTGGGTCTCCTGGAGGAGCTTGTCATGCTGGCTTCCCCAATATGGATCTGACCATTATCATTGGAGAAGCTCGGGACCTTGTCGATGAGAGTGGTTGTGGTTCACTTTTGGGGAGCTCTGCACCTCACATTGAGCATCGCTTCCTGGCTCTGGAGGGGAAGATGTGTGCTGGAGAAGCTTGTCACGCTGGGCTTCCCACCCTGTATTCGACTGTTCTCATCGTCAGAGGAGATCGGGACCTCACTGTCGCTGAGGATGTCTGTGGTACTTTTCAGGGCAGCCCGCTCCTTATTTTGATCATGACTTCTTGGCTCCAGTGTAGAACCCTCAACCTACTGCACAGTTCCTTCACCCCACTGGCATAGACTTTCTAGCTTCCACTGCTGACCTTTGGCCTTCCCAGTGCAGATCCGTAAAATAGACTGGCGTGAGTCCTTATCATGGGCTCTTAGATTTCCAGTTGGACTAGTGGGAGGCATTGTCACGGGCTCTGGGTTATTTTGCTAGACTCATGCAGGAATCCAGGCCCTTGGCTGAATATTCTGGGTCTTTAGTGTTATGGACAGATTTTCCTGCACTTTCTTGTGTTTAATTCTGGGTGACCATCATAAAACAGTATTATAAATTCTGTGTCCTGTATGCAGTTGTTCTCCCTATAACCCCTGACTACAACATCAGGTTTTGATAAGGACAGATAGTAAGTTCTTTTGACAGCATGGAGAGCTTTCTCTGGCAGCCATTTAAAAAGGTTAAGGTCCTCATGCTAGAAATATGGCCTTGAGCTGATGGGGGTAAGACAAAGGTTTAGTCAAATCTCCTAGTGAGCAGGCATGAAGGAATGTGTAGAAGTGACTCATTTGAAATATTTCACTATTCTCAACCTGTTTTAACTATTCTCATCTTAAGCCATTTAAGTGCCCACAAATTGCCTCTCATATCCAAAGATCCAACCACTAGTATCTTTGCATTCTAGCTCACTTGTCACCCTCATGGGGCAACACTTCTGGTATCCAGGACTTCAAGCCGGAATACACATGAATTCATCAAGAAATCAGGTTTTATATCAGTCTTTCTCAGGAGCCATCATACCTTGGCTACTCATTGGTAAGAAAAACAGGGTGGTCAGTAGACAACTGTACAGAGACACCATTTGCTGAAAGAGGCACAATTTATTCTCTACACCCTTCCAAAACCTTCTTTATCAGTAATGTCCACCCCCTGGCATTACCCCGCATGGAACACAGATCTGGGGTTATGCCCAGATGAGTGTCTTACCCTATGCCAGCCACTCTGCCCATATCATCTCCTTTTATCCCCTACAAAAACCCCACAAGGGCAAAATAATGCACAGAGGGCTTCAGTAATACAGATAATGTGGAAAGTTAATAACTATTTTTATTTCACTTCTAGGTTATGCACCAAGAATAATGAGACCCAAACTGAAAGAAACCAAAGCCTCAGAGAGAGGAGGAAACATTTAGAGAACATTAAGTGGCACAAAGTGAGTAAGAAGCCCCTAAAACTACCACCAAAAGCATTGAAGAAGTGACCAGAGGGCCACATTAGTTGTCTCTGCAATACCCTAGAGAATGGAGGAAATGCCACAAGGCTAGATAGCAAAAGGTCATAAAAGGGAGAATTGGTTATTCAAAGCAATGTGGAGAGATGCCAGTCCATAAGCTTGCTGTTGATTTCCTGGGAAATTCCCAAATTGATGTCAAACAAATTTTGATGAGCTGTTTGGTAGCACACCATGACTGATATAGATCCACATTTTCAAAGTCATTTTTCCACCTTATTGCTTATTAAACTAATAAGCGAAAAGAACTGAGAAGAGTACTGCTATAGACGACAAAATAAAGGTTTGATTGCATTTTAAAATACCAAAAAGAAAAAAAATTACAGAATTAAGTTGAAAAATAGAAAAACACAAATTTTTGTTTTGGGATCAAAACAATTACTTGCAAAAGCATGAATTGAAGACCTATCTTCACAGCAATTTTTACTTGAAAATCTAAGTTTAGTTTTGATCAATAAAGGCAACTAGTAAAGCAGTCATCAAAATGGCTAACCCGATTTTTCCCATATTAATTAAAATTGAAGAAAATAAAATGAAAGTAGGTCAGATTTCCAATATTCAAGGCAAGACTACATCTGGAGTCTTGGGAGATGGGGCAGTACAGAGTGATGTCCATTAAGGGAGATGCTATAGCTCGAATATTTAATGTTCCCCAAAGACCAGTGTGATGAAGGCTTGATCCCCACCCTGTGACACTGTTGGGATATGGTGGAACTCGTCGGAGGTGAAGTTTAGTCACAGAAGTTGGGTCATTGGCAGTATGAATTTGAAGGGAGTCTTGTGACTCTGGTGCGTTTGTGTCTTCTCTGCATTCTGACTGCTATGAGATGAGTAGCAAACTCTGCCGCATGCTCAGTCATGATGCACTGCACCGCCATGGGCTTAAAGGCAGCAGAGCCAAGCAACAGTAGACTAAAACCATGAGTCAAGATAGACCTTTCCTCCCCATAAGTTGTTTATCTCGGGTATTTTGTCACAGTGACGAAAAGTTAATAAAGAATTTTGCCAACTTGAAAATACTATATAGACTGGTGGATGTTTTTAGGGAAACAGCCCTCCATACACGTGGTGGTCTGACTACAACTAAGAGAATTTTTTAAATACAAATTTGTTAGGATTCATTACAAAGAAATTTAACTAATTTAGTGAAAAGGAAATTGTATTATTTTATCACCTCAGGAAACCAGGAATGATGAGATGGAGAGGCGTAGGATGAGTGGTCAATTTCCAAAGCCAAAGACTGCAGGCTTCTGGACATTCTCTCTCTTCCTTCTTTTCATCAGGGCTTTGCTCCATTCCAGCGTGATTATCTTCTATGTAGATCAGCATTCTCCACTTTCTCTCATCAGCACAGTGAGAGGAGGAGACAGAGAGAGTGACATGGGCATACTCAGGAGCAGAGATAAGCAAGGAGTCCTCTGCAATTACTGATTCCCCCCAAAATTATGTGGCTAGAATGAGGGGGAAGCAATTCACAAAAAACAGGACAAGAGGGGATGCTCTTTTGAGGCAAAGGATGAAGGAGACTGGGAAGACAAGCAGAGCCACCTCCCCTTCCCAGTGTGGAGGAGTAGATTCTAGCATCTTTCTTTCATGCTACAACAAAACTATACTTGAATTAAATGTAAGAATGTGAAAATGCTCACAAAGATGAAACTGGCTTTGTTCCATAGGTTAATAAAGAATTGTGTGTAATTTTGCCTTTAAATAAACTTGATTGAGGTATGATTTGTATAAAATAAAATTTTTCAACACTGTTCAATTCAAAGTTTTGAACAAACTTACACACTTTTGTGATGACTGCCAAAATCAAGGTATAGAAATTTCCACCTCTACAGAGGCATCCTGGTGCCTTTCTACAACAAATCCAACAATCTTGTACTTCCTTGCCCCAGGCCCAGGCAAGCATTAATATGTTGTTTGCTTGGCTTTAATTTTAGATTGATCACTTCTAGGATTTAATGACTGTAAAATCTCACAAAGTATGATCTTTTGTGTCTGTTTCTAAGACTCACTAAAATATCTTCAGATTACTTTGCATTATAAATATTAGTAATTCAACCCTTTTTATCATTACAGGATATTCTGTTATGTGTGTATAACACAATGTGCTATCCATCCATTGGTTGACTGACACTTGAGTTGTTTTCATCAGCAATAGCTTTCAGCAAGGCTATTATAAACATTTGTGGTGGATATTATAAACATTTGTGGTGTCCCCACAAAATATACATTGAAGTCCTTTCTCCCAATACATGTGAATGTAACCTTATCTGAAAATTAAATCTTTGCAGACATAGTCAAGATGAGGTCATTATAGTGGGTCCCAACTTGATATGACAACATCCCTTATTAGGAGAGAAGAGAAGAGACACACAGAAGCACAGGGCCATATTGCCATAAGATGATAAGGCAGAGATGCAATGATGCATTTATGAGCCAAAGAATGCCAGGGATTGCAGGCAATGTCAGAAGCTGAGAGAAAGTCAAGGCACAGATGCTTCCCCCAGAGCCTCTGGAGAAGTTGCAGCCCTCTTAACCTTTTCATTTTGGATTTTTAGCCTCTAGAACTGTAACAGGATAAATTTTCATTGTTTAAAGTAGTACAGGTTCTTTTAATTCACTGTGACAACTCCAAGAAACTAATACAACACTCAAGGACACATCATCATGGGACACGTTTTCATTTCTCTTGCATGAATATCCATGAGTGGAATTGCTGAGGTGTGACATGTTTAATTTCACAGAAAATGCCCAACCTGGCATCTGAAGTGTAGTAGATTTTATGTACTAGCTAGCAACAAACAAGAGTCAGTACTGTTCTGCTGCCTCACCAGTGCCTGGTATCACGTCATTTTAATTTTCCATATGGCATCTATCTGCATTTCAGTTGATATTGGGCATTTTCCCACATGCTTACTTGCCAAGGGTATACCTTCTCAGTGACACGTTTCTTCAAATATTTTGGCCATGTTATCGGATATAGTGTCTCTACCAGATACACATTTTCCATATATTTTCTGCCAGTGCATAGCTTGTTTCCCATTATCTTAATAGTATTTTTTCGAAAAGCTGCAGGTCTCATTTTGATAAAATCCACTTTATCATTTTTTAATTTTTTTCATACACTAAGAAATTTTTGCTTACCCAAGGTCACAATGATCTTATCCAGAAATGTTATCATTTTACATCCAAGTCCTTGATTCATTTTTACTTAATTGTGTGTGTGTGTGTGTGTGTGTGTTTACAACATCAGGTAATTATCGAAGTCCATTCTTTTCCCAATGGGTAACTAGTATTTGAAATAAATTAATTTTGTTTCTTCATCAAAAATCATTTGACCATATGGATGTGGATCTATTTCCAGATTCTGTGCCTGTTCTACTGACTTATACGTCTCTATGCACCAGTGCTATACTCTCTGGAATACTTCACCTTTATGGAAAATCTCAGAATCACTTTGCACAAGTCCCCCAAGTTTGATCTTTTGGCAAACTATCTTGAAATGTGTCTGCTTTGTCATTTATGTCTTTATTATCTTAGAGGAGGTAATATGCTCATACAAAGAGGTTTTCAATGAAAAATAAGTCTGCTACTTCTGGCTTCTCAGTTCTTCTCCCTTGAAGAGGTCACTTTTAGAAGTTTCTTATTCTTTTCTTTTTCAGGTATTATAATTGAATTTTTAAAAATTGAGTCAGACTTTAAAGACATGTTATTTGCAGGCACTCAAGGCCTGTAATTTTATTTTCCATATCAATGCCATAATTTTATTTTCCATGTCAATCCAAATTTCCAGTAAATGTACTTGTTTCAAGTGAGGCCGATCAATATTGGACTTTGGGAGGTTCAACCTTTACTAACTACACACTTTATTTTGCCCTCTAAGAAAGAAGAGAGACATTTGTACGAATTACCCAGTCATTGTAATTCTGTTAGAGTTGTTTAAATATGTGGCTTATTTTTAGTTTAATTGCAGCATAATTATATAACACTAAGTAATCAGAGCTAGGTGATAGTAATAAATTGATCTTTGAGACAATCTCAGAAGCCTAGTTAGGAAACATCAAAATATATGACTCAGAGGTCACCCGCCTCAAAGATCAAGATACCGCAGAGCCACAAATGCATGGATAGAATTCAGCACTCACTGGGTGTCATACAGATATAAAATCTTGTTCTAGATAACATGAAGGAGTACAGAGATAAATCATACCCTGCCAGTATCCTCTAGGGATTCACAATCTAGAAGGGAAGACGAGCACAAGTATAAATATTCCCAGTGCCATTAAAAGCTCTAGAACTGAGGCTCCCATGGAAGGCAGTGGGAACACGAGTGTGGAGAGAGGCACACTCTGAAGATCCAATGGTGAAACCAACTAAGCTTTTAGTAAATTCAAACCACTCATCAGTGCACAGCTGTCTAGACTTGTATCTCATTCTTATCAAGTGAAATAATTTTATCTCTAAACTAGGTCAGTTATTGTTTGTTTTTTTTTTAGCAGATTCAAAATCAATTTATTTTTCTGTTTCTGCTTCTACTTCCTCTTTAGAAAAATCCCAAATCTAGAAATTCTTTACATGTTTCTAGGGATTCCAAAAAGTTTCTTAAGTTCATTACAAGCCTCTGGTTGTCAAGCAATGATTGTGATCTTTCTCCTCTGCTCTACAAAGACAGGTGATGTAGGCAAAAGCAGAGGAGTTGTTCCTTCTTATAGGCTTGTAAGAAAGAAGGTAGTGTTAGAAACTGAAAACCTAGTTTGTTTAATTCCCAAATTTGTGCTACTGAGCACATTTAATTACTCTTCTGGGAACACCAACCAGAAGTAACAAAGTTTTCTTTCCTCTGGTGAATTAAAAAGTGAATTGGGTGATTTGGATTTTTTGGAGGAACAGAAACAAGCAATGCCTACCGTCAAGTGTAAGATAGTAAAGAAATGCAATATTAGTTCTACTGGTGCAAAATTGAGAGAGGATTCCTGGATTCCTCTGTCCTGGGGTTTTCTCTAGATTCTTTAGAAACCATGAAGGCTAACAGCAAAAATGAACTGTCTCTGAGAACTCACATGTCTGATTCACAAAAGAAGCAACACATTATTAGTTGTAGGCAAAGCGTGCAAGTTTGTGGAATTTAACCACCCAGAATGTCTTGCTGTTTATATGTGTTACTAACATGCAATGATTGATGTGAGTGTTATGAATTATTTTCTACTAAAATTCCTTGTAAGTTAGGGCAACAAGGCTCTTCCATATAGTAAAGGTATTCCCGGGAAAAGAAAACAGAATAATATGCGTTATTAAACACACTACCCTATGGAAGTTCCTAAGACACTGTATTTAAAGAAAGTGATACATTTGTTTGTGTGCATCTCAGCGGCATCAACAATTACTGAGAAATGTATTAAATCTCTCATGAGGGTCAGAGCTCATAAATTCTGTAGGATGATTCATAATTTAATAGATATGCTCACTGATTAAGTAAATAAAAGATCAGTGACCTGCCAGGATCACTCAGCAAAAAGTAGAAATCAAAATTTTCTCTTCTGGACTTGTTGAGTGTTTATTGTTTCTGTATTAGTCAACGGTGCTGTCAGCTGCAATGGAAAACTTAACTAACAGAGATTTGTTCTCTCATGCACCAGAGGAATCCAAAGACTGGTTGCAAATTGTATTGGTTCTACTATTCCATAAAGCCATCAAGAAACCAGGCTCTTCTTCCTTTACTTCCACCATCTCCAGCATTCTTAGCATGGTGACTTTTCATCTTTATACTTGTCACTGACCAGTCCCCAAAATGACTGAAGAAGCTCCAGTCATATTATGTGCATACCAGATGGCAAAAAGAGGAGAGACATGCACCAGCTCAAATATACCTCTCATCAGGGAAAACAAAAGGCTCTCCAAAAGCTAGTAAGAGGACCATCCCATTGGCTAGAATTGGGTTACATCACCACCCTATCTGTTGAGACAGTGCTCATTGTCTATTGTGGGAGACAAAAAAGAGAAAGAGGGTTGAAAATATCAGTGAAGTTAATCACCCAGGATTTCTACCACAAAATATAATTAAATTATTACACTTCCTTGGCTTTAATTCTTACAACACCAAAGAGCAGTGTCAAAAGACATTGTGATTGTAACTAAATCAAAATAAAGAGAAGTTCACAGATGCCTGAATATACAACCAATTGGATCAATTAGCTCTATCTTGGCTTCATTGGAAAGTTGGCCCTTTCTGCATGTGAAGATAACCTGGGTAAGTCAGAGCACCAAAGGCCTTTGTTTGCATTGCAGCTGGAAATCAAAAGCCTGAAATAATACTGTACCACAAGGAGGAGTGAGCTTCCTCTCATCAGTACACCACCCACCTCACTTCAAAGCCTCCTGCATTGGCCTGTCAGACTTTGAAGCCTTTTGGTCACAAAATAAATCATAACTCAGCAAGTCTCTGATTTTTATGTGTTTTAAAGTACAATATAATTCAGTACTCACAGGACAGTACTCTTTCGAGTCTGCAGACTTCTATGGCTGATGGTTGTAGTGTGCTTTATTCATGGAGGGGTGATTAATCTCGTATTTAGAAAAACCACTGCATAAGGCACCAAGTGCAATGGGATTTATTTCACATTCTTCTGCACCTCCTGGGATCTTCAATCCAGTGATAAATAACCTTTGTAACAAGAATGCTGAGATAAGCAAATAATAGGTATAACTGTAACAGACAAATTGTATATTTTCAATCTTGTTATCTAGAATGATAACCATGGCTCTTTAAAAATGCAGGCTGTGGTAAAAGCTAATGAGAAAAATCCAACATACACAAAGCAGACTTAGTAGCAACACAGGAAAAAGAAAAAGAAAATGGCAGAATAACAAAACCTGGAGATGGATGTGTGGATGGATGGATGGATGGATGGATGGATAGGAAAAAGGGAGGAGGGAAGGAGGAAGAGAGAGAAAAGATAAAAAAAAATATAAGAAAAAACAAACCAGCAAGAAAGGAAGAAAAACTCTGGTTTAGCAAGAAGACAGAATACATGGTGAATGTAGTTAACTGGCCTTAAGAAATTTAAGTTTAAAATCTTAAAATGATCATGTTTTTGCTCCCTTTTCCCACTCCCCTCAAGCCTCACTTCCCTGGGTAAAGGGTGATTTTTAAATATGTGTCTAATCTTAACACCTACTCTGAACAGCGTGGCTTTACCCCAAGTATGAAATTAAGTACAAAAGACTAAAAGTTGATCACTTTTTAATAATAAAGGCAGTTCAGATTGATCCACCACAACAGAGTTGAACACTATAACAGAAAAAATATTACTTTAACTTTGACTGAAATCTGTTTCAACGTGAAACCAGTTTTATCATACTTACTACTATATAGAAATATTGATGCATCTGCAGGTAGTTCTTTCCAAAGATCTCTGAGATTTATTTAAACTTGACAATGTATATGAATTACTCATTTGTGTATTCTAATGAATTTAAGAAAAGGACTTAAATAATCAATAAACTTCAAAGATTTGACAAAGATCATAAATACTAACTTGCTATATGAATCTTCCTTGCCAGGCACATTATGTCTTGTTTAGTTTTTCATGCTCCAGCACCAAAGTTAAAACGATAATTGATGCCAGAGTAGAAAGAACAGAAGCTTAGTGCCAGAAAGACCAGCCCAGGATCCACCATGTCCCATCCGTGACCTTGAGTCAATTATTTAGCTTCTTGTGCCTCAATTTCTCCATTTGAAAAACTGAAGTGGTAATATGCACACCCCAAAGGATAATTGTATTCAATAAAGTGACATAAACCATATGATACTTGGTACACAGAGGATCCTCAAATGCATACCAGTTGTGTTTTTTACTAACAGTGGCCATCAGGACTCATCTGTCCTAGAAAGTGCCTGATTTTCAAAATGACTGTTAGTGACAACTCTGGATTGTGTGATGCACCATCTACATGAACCTAAATGGTGGCCCTGCGCTTGAACCCACTCTCCAACAGTGATAGTGTACTCTCCCACAAAGTTATTCCAGGTTTAGAAATTTCAGTATTGTAACTGAGCTTACCATTGGAGACCCAGAGGGGTATCTACACATGGGTCCCATTAGCTCTGTACTGTAAGCCAAGGGTTGGAAAACAGTACTCTTCCCAAACTTATTTTTGTAAAAAGAGTTTTATAGGAACCCAGTCACACTGATTCATGTACATAGTGTCCATGGCTGCTTTAACATTTCAACAGCAGAGTTGGTTAGTTGTTACATATACCATAAGGCTTTCAAACCTAGAATACTTACTATCTGGACCTAATGGAAAAAGTTTGCAGGACCCCACTCAAACACCCAAACCACAGCCATATTCTGACCTTCAATTTATCTGTGAAGCATATTTTTTCAGACCAGCATTGTGGCAAGTTTGGTATTATTTGTATATAAAATGGACACAAGTTGATGATAGAAGCCTCCTAGTATTTACTGTTTGTTTGTTTGTTTGTCGAGACAGGGTCTCACTGTGTAGTTCAGGCTGGTTTTGAATTCACTCTGTAGCCCAGGCTAGCCTTGAATTCATCCTGGTCCTCTTGCCTCAACCTCCCGAGAGTTGGGATTACAGACATGTGCCACCACACCTGGCCAGGAGTATCCTTGTCTTATAAGACCAGAATACATGAAACAAGCAGAGTTGTAGCAAATGATAAATTAAGCACCCAGTTGTATAGCAGAGGCTGCAAATGATAAACTAAGAATTCCAGGATAAGAGAAGTCAAGTCTATGGTCTCAAAATAAATGTTTTCCAGAGAAGTTGAGGAAGGAATTAAATTTTGAAGGTTATGGAAGCAGCATATATGGGAAGAAAGCAAAGGTTTCCAGGCAGAAGGTAAAAAAGAAACTCACAAAAACGAGAAGAGGCCTGGTGACCAGTAAAGAAATGAGTCCAGCTACAGGATAAACTTCAGGGCATGCTGTACTGGCGGGGAGTACAGGGAAGGAAAGGGTGAGGGTGTGTGATCTGCCATGTGAGCAGCTGGGACAGCCTGGGTCTAGAGGGGTTGAACTTGACTCTAGGCCAGGGAGATCCAGGGAAGCTCCCTAAGAACTACAGCTGCCCTCTGATAAAAGCAGTCTTGGAAGAAAAGAAATTACAGACAAGAACTCTAACTGAATTTCTTTTGCTGTAACTGCTACAAAGCAAGGTAAGCATGATACGATAAGAGAATTATCTGAGCAGAAATGGAAGTAAAGAGGCAGATATGAGAGAATTTGTAAGCCAAAACTTGGTGACTAATCTATATGACATAGAATAAACTAGAAAAAGCAAAAGAAGATTGCAGAAATTCCTAACAGGGAGCCTGACAGAATAGTGATACCATCGATAGAAAGGAGAAGCCAATTTAGAAGTAAATACTTATGTACCTCTTTTGCCTCTCCCTTTTTTATGTGGTAAGAAATGCATAACAAGACTTACTTTTTAAACTGTTTTTAAGTGTACAAATCAGCAGGGTTAAGTATATTGACATTGTTGAAGACAGACCTCTAAAACCTTTGCATCTTGCAAATTTGAAACTCTATGCCAATTAAACAACCCTCCTCTCACTCTCCCCAGCATTTATGATCCTCTTAAATAAACTCAATATTACACAACATTAAATATAGTCAGGTACTGTGCATAACAGTGTTTTGCTCAGTGATGGACCACATGGTCTCATAGTTTCTGTCATCTTGTGATGTCATAGCCATCTTAGGTTGTAGAGTAGTACAGTCTATGATATCCACATCACAAAGTCACCTATGGGCACATTTCTCAAAACATTACCCCTATCCTTAAGTGATGCATGACTGTAATGAAAAATGACGAGTTGGAAGATTTATTTGTTTTGTAATGGACCTCAAGTTATGTACTTGTGAGATCTGCAGGTTAAAGTGCATTAAGCATTATACACATTCATTCACTCAACAAATGTTTATTGACTACTTGCTAGTAGTAGATTCCTGGGGTAGGGTCTGGAAATACTAAGATGAATAATATATAATGTACAGCAACTGCTCTTAAGGCAGACAATAATAAATTTGGTGAAGAAGTTGTCACTGCAAATGGAAACGGATTTGCAGAAAATTCTAGATAAATGGAATGTAAAATTAAATCAGAAATGGGTTTGTGGTAGAGTGGTGTAGTCAAACAGCCCATGATCACTGAGAAAACCAAACTTAACTGATACCAATGACACTGCAATTATAAATAATAAGAATGCAGAAGAATGATAACAAATTTCTCAACACAAATTGTGAAAATAGGAGACCTCCAAAGCAAGAAAAATATTACCAGTTCAGAATGGATAATCAAACTAGGTATAGCAATTCACATAATCCTGCATAATCCTAGGGTGCTGGGAGGCTGAGCCAAGAGCAACAAAAGTTCAAGCCCAGCCTGTGCCGCACAGCAACTCAGTGAAACCCTGTCTCAGAATGAAACGTAAGAGGGATTCTGTGTATGTTGCTCAGTGTAGCAACCCAAGGTTTAACACCCAGTAACTCAAAATAAAATATCTGGGATTATAGCTTATAACAAAAGTCCTGAGTTCAACCCCTAGTACTCAAGAAAAAAATGGAAAAAATGGATAAAGGATGAAGTTCAAAAAAATGATACAAAAAGAACAAGAAACACTCAGAAAAATGCAATTCAAATCCCAATTGTCATAAAATTGCATATATTTATATATTCATTTAGCATTTAATTCCTTCCTAAAAGAAAACTGATGTCTTTTCTCCTAATGGCTTAAATATTTAATTACAAGAAATAAGCTAATTTTACAATTAGTTTAAGGCAATTTAGATAAAGTGCATTTTTTCTGTAGCGAAAAGAACGTTTTGTTGTGTGCTCTACATTATAGTTTACCTAGTTTACTAGCAAATACTTGGTAAGTATTTTAAAAAATAGTTTGTGTATTTTTTGTGTCTCACTGGTGGAGAGTGAGGGCCAGGAATATCAATCATTCCATGCAGAATAACCCTACAACACAGAGAATTATGCTATATCCTTTGCAACTTTCTAACAGTCCACTGAATATTCTTTGAACTGAACAAGAACCTAACTCCATTCTATCTATAAGCATGTATTTTTTGCACTATTTTAGTATACAGTGATACCTGTCATCAGACTCAACGTGTTCCAAATTTGTATTCAAACACTGAAAAGTTTGAGAGCTGAACATATTTTTTTGCATAAGAAATAATTGAAAATCGAATGATGGTTCTGAGGGCCGTTTATGGCCCTCAGCTTATATTTGCTCTTATAAATTCATGGACTTGAACAGATTTTGCCTTGATTTCTTTCTTTAACTTTGTTGTGGTTCTCAGTTATCCTCTTATCTTTCCTGCTGGTATCCCTTTCTTTTGAGCCATGGTTATGATATTTTATGTAAATAAAGTACAAAAAAGCACAGTGATGAATATTTTAACACACTAACACAAGCACTATGTGTTGTCTGAGCAAGAAGAGCCCTTAGACTGAAGCATCACCCGTTTGGGTTTGCAGTGAGACACAATGTGTGACCCACTCCAGGCCTGTACAGGTTTTTTCAAGCCGCATTTTCTGTTCAACCATCAAGTAAAGTTACAAACACCAAGCAAATGTTTTTCAAACTTTGCTGTTCAAGTAGTGAAAAGTTTGAGCTTGGAGTCATTCAACACTGTATCACTGTATACTAAAATTTCCAGGAATATAAATACATTGAAAATCAAAAGATAACCGTGATGTTTTCCTTGGAACTTTATCACAGGTTATCTACCATTTTGGACATTCATTTAGACAATTATGTTATAAAAAAATTGTGACTTGTGGTATTAGATTCACCAATCCAAAAACATTTCTATCAGCCTATGATTTTAGCTGCCCTACTCTATTATTCCATTTAACCTGGCAAAGTTTTTACTTAGCCTTTATTCCAAAATGAGCAGTTGTCTGACCACTCTGAAAACCAGCTTTATTCATTATAAGCAAGTGTAAGCATCTGACCACTTCATTATATTTGTATACATTTACTTATTGAATACATGCAATTTTATTATAAATTACTTTCCATTTCCATTTACTTTATTTCTTACCATTACAAATTTACATCATCTGGCCCAGCGTGGTGACACACGCCTTTAATCCCAGCACTAAGGAGGCTGAGGTAGGAGGAGCGTTGTGAGTTCGAGGCCCACTTGGGCTACAACATGAGCAGAAGGCCGGCCTGAGCTACATAGTGCGACCCTTCCTCAAAAAACCAGGGCCGGGAGTTTGGCTCAGCAGCTTAAGCGCCTTCTGGCAGGTGTGAGGCTGTGAGTTCAATCCCTGGTGCTGCAAAAAAAAAAAAAAATTACATCATCTGGCCTAAATATTAAAATGTAAACACTAAATCTGCTGCAAGAGAGAATTGGTAGACCTCTTGAAGACGTAAGCACAGGCAAAGACTATGAACAAAACAATGGCACAGGAAATATTACAAAGAATCAACAACTGGGATCTCATCTTATTAAAAAGTTTTTGCACAGCAAAAGAAATCACCAACAAAGTGAAGACAACCCACAGAGTAGGAAAAAAATTTAACCAGTTTCTCAGACAAAGGGTTATATGTAGAGCATATAAGGAACTGAACAAAATCAGACCTCCCCAAATTTAAAGACCTAGTCCAAAAATGGGCATCTGAAATGAATACACACTTCTCAGATGAAGAAGTACAAACAGCAAATAAATATATGAAAAAACATTCAGCATCACTGGTCATTCAAGAGATGTAAATTAAAACAATGCTGAGATTCCATCTCACTCCAGAAAGAATGGTTATTATAAGAAATCAACCACAAACAAAAGACGATGGGGCAGTGGGAGGAAAGGAACCATTGTCCACTGCTGGTGGGAGTACAGATTGGTGAAACCACTGTGAAAATCAGTGTGAAGATACCTCAAAAATCTTGGACTAGAAGTCTCACTTGACCAGCTATTCTCCTTGATATCGTTCCAAAAGAACTAAAAGTGTCATCCTAAAGCAATATATGCACACTCATGTTTATAGAACAGTCTGCAATAGTTAAATCTTGGAAACAACCCAAATGCCTATCAACCATTGAATACATACAGATGTAATTTTTTTAATGCAGTGGAGTATCTTCTCAGCCATAAAGAATAAACTTGAGACATTTCTAGGTAAATGAATGCACCTTAAGACCATACTCTTAAAAGAAATACATTGGACACACAAGTGTAAATATCACATTGTCTCCCTGGTGTGAGAAACTGAAAGTGTTAATAAGGACCAAAATGCATTACAGATATTATGAAATAAGAACTGTTCAAAAGGGAAGGAACTAGGGAGGGGAGAGGAGGAAAGGAAGGAAGGGGAAATAAAACAGAGAAAGAAGGATAAAATGAAAACAAAGCTTTGCAAAGAAGGAGTAGAAGAGGTGTTGAAGGGAGAGAAGGGGAACAGGGGAAAAAAGAGGAATCAAGGTACATCATATACAGGTCAAATTTCCTAGGATGAACATGATCATTAAGTGTATCTAAATTGTATCAATAAGCTTAATTTAAAATATTTACAACATCTGGATGTTTGAAGGGGTGTGTGTGTGTGTGTGTGTGTGTGTGAAATTATCTACAAATTTCATTTCACATGAAAAACCCGAAGCCCAGGAAAGTGACAGACTTTACCCAATCTGACTAGCTATTTAATGGCCAATTCAGAGAAAAGGTCTTTTTACTGAACTTCTGCCATAAAACAGGCTCTTTATGAGTCACTTGCAATACTTTCCAACCATCCATTTTATAAATACACACTGTACATCCCCTGATGCTTGGGCCTGTGCTGGAGTCTGATGTGGCCAAGCTGAACAGTCCCTGCCCTCAAGTGAAGGCAGACCTGAAAAACCAATGGCCACAAATGCAAACATGTGTACAATTGCAGAACAGACAGAAGAATCTAATCAGGCTATAGGGTTCAAGAACCTCTTCCATGAGGAAGTGGCACTAGAGATGACTCTTAGGTGGTGGGTAAGACTTAGCCAGATGCATATGGAATGTGAAATCATTTCAAGCAGAGAACAGATATTCCCGGAAGAAAGTCAGAGCTCGGCTCTCCTGCAGAACATGAGTACTTCAGCTGGGTATCAGATGAGACCTGGTGGTGAATGGAGCTGCAGAGAATAAAGGAACTCAGCTCACAGGAAGGCTGTTATTGTGGCTTGTATCTAGGCACTCCCCCAAAGCTTCATGTGCTCATAGGTGGACTTTCCAGAGGTGACTGAATCTAGCGTGTGTGAATGTGAATTAAGGGTATGTGAATATGGATCAAGGGGATGATAGCTAAATTAGTCACTGACTGGTTTAGCATAGCTCTGGATGTGGATAATGGGAACCCCACCCTCGGTGTGGGTGACACCACACAAAAGGATGTATCCCAAATGATTTAAAAGAGAAAAGAAGCCCAGCTGCTGCAGCTTCAGTGTTTCACAGCCCTCTGCCTGCCTGCCATGCCACAGACTGTTCCTCCTCACCCACACCTCCTTCCCTTGGAGCAAGCTGACCATGGAATCTCTACAAACTGTGGGCCAAAATAAACCTTTCCCCCTTTAACTTGAAGGAGTTGGGTATTTTGTCCCAGCAATGAGAAGGTAACTAAGACACTTGTTTTCCCAAGTCAGAGAAGTTGAACTTCCCCTTAAAATTCTTGAAGAAAATGCTGAGAGAAAGAATAATAAGATCCAAAATATACAATAGATATTGTAATAAGGAAAGGGAAAGAAAGTGCTCAAAATACATAAAACTGTATGTATGTATAAGTATGTAAGATAGATAACTACACTACTAATTTTCTGGTAGAGCATTAAAAAGAATAGTTTGTGTTGTCATTATTTGATTGTCTGATATTTTTACGCCTAGATTTCATAACTTGAACAACTACTTCTAAGATAACAATATGTAATATATTAACCAGTATTGATTTCCTACTGTTTTTTTAAATTCTGTATTACTTCTACCTTTTTTTCTGTTTTGCTTTTTTAAAATTAAAGAAAAAAAAAAAGAAAATGCTGAGAATTTTAGATAAATGCTCAATGCCATGCAATTCACTCTGGTTTCAGTATAAGTTTTTAAATGAAACATATCACAGTAACATAGAAAAGAAATGACAGAGAAACAAGAGTCAGGGAGAGGCCTTTGTGGAGAGAACAAAACAGACAATAATGATATAGGAGGAGCAGAGTTTGGGGGTTGGGGAACTGAAGGAATTTTCCAGGTTGAGGGAAATGGCATACGCATGGGTGAATACCAACTCCTGGCTTGAATGATGGACAGTAATAAAACCCTTCATCAAAATGAAAGTGTAGGAGGAAGGGGGCAGTTCAGAGGGCCAACGACAGCAAAGATTAACATAGACTTGGACATGCTGGATGCAAGTGACAAATGGCTGTCAAGTGGAAATACTAGCCTGAAATTCAAGAGGCAGGTCTGGACTAGGGAACACTAGAGATACCAATCTAGGAAGTATCAGTTTCTATGACCTCATTGAATCCCAGCCACCCTAGGAGGAAGTTGCTGGCTTTACTTATTAGCCAAGAAATCAAAGTTTGCCCACTCACATAGTTGGAGAGTTAAGATTTGCTTGGTGGTCCATCTGGGTCCAAAGCCCACACTCATTTTATTACACTCTGTTATCTTTCTAATCAGGAACCTTGGGACTCCTGGCTGGTATTTTCCTGTTAGTCCATACATAAAATGTTGAAGAAAATCTGTCATAATGGTTGCATAGGGAAGTGTATGTTTTCAGAAATTGCTATAAATGTCTTGCAGATTTTGTGAGAGATCTTGTTTCTGAAATAAGACTGTACCTTGATATGTATGGTAACAGCAAAAGGAGGCCCACAAAGAAGCCTTGGTCACTAGGTTCTCTGAGTTCACATTACTAAGGCACAGCTCTAGACAAAGGGTAGATCAGAGAGTGTCCCACGTCTCTCACAAGAGGTTCCCAGGATCCAGGGTTCAATACAATAACTGAATCATTGTTTTACAAAAACAGCCACCATTCTCACCTAATGGATAAGAACAACTTCAGACAATAAATAGCTAAATTTATTTAGTATTTAAGTAGATTTACTTCAAAAGTATGAAATCAAAGAGTGACATAACCATTTATCTGAACTTCACATCACAGACAGAAGAGAGGTGGAGATAAGTAGGCGATGATGAAGGGAACCCCCTTGAAGTCAGAGATGAGCTCGATGTTAACATGGGAGAAGCAGACAGCAGGCCTGGACTCCCCCAGCATCTGCTCACAGCTGTCCCCAAGTGCCGGGAAGAACATCAGACTGACTCTGCGTGTAGCTATACCCCGTGTCGGCCCACTGACAGCAACACAAGATCCACTTGCCAGAGTGAAGACATTTACATGCAATTTAAAACATTTGCATGTCACCATGACACAGCAAGCTGAACTGTGAACTGAAACCCAGCCTGACCTGTCCCCATGTTCTCAAAGAGCTCTTGCCAGAATTCCCCTTCTGACTCCACCCAACCTAAGTTTAAACCGTCCTTAAGCATCCTGGAAGCCACAGACCCGAAATGCATCCATAATTGTTAGACTCATAGCACTGGCCAGAGCTGCCTCATCAACAGCTTTATGTTGACTCAGCTGGCCGGCCCTTCCAGAACTGACCAAATGGTTCAGACAGGCAAGCATCTCCCAGCCTGGACATGCTAGTCATTTGATGAAAGTCAAAGAATGTGATGGCTGTCACAGTCACCCAGGGCCTTGCCATCACCACCGCACTCCGAGATTCTTTGGAGCCAGTGTGCAAGCATACTGGGGAAGTCACAGCTTCTGCGTGTGCTATTCACAAAACCTCATTCCAAAACCTGCAGAAGTGGGGATCTCTGGTAAAGCAAAAGTCAGGTAAGCATAGATGAAATGCCCCATCTTCTTTCGAACCTATCTTTATTACACTTTCTTGCTAGATCCTTTCTCACAATAGCAATCCACATGCTGAAGTCATCCTCCTGAGACAGAAGAGAGAGGTATGGCCAATGATGTAACAGAAGGTACAGGTCCTTGTGTGGGACAGTTTGACCCACAATTTAGTACAATGCAAACAAACTTCCCTGTATCTTGGGAATCTGAGTTCCTCTTTTAGTTAAGTCCTTAGTCCTCCCTTTCACAACAGAGGGAAACTCTAGCCTGAGCTCCACAATTACAAACTTGCTATCCATTCTACCTGTTCTATTAGTCTCTCAAGAACAACATGAGGAAAAAATGAAGTAGAAATGTACGTATGATTTAATAAACCAAAAAACTAAAACATAGTGGTATTATTACTGGGTGCAAATAAATACCTTTGTGTCACTTATCACATTCAAACAGGGTTACATTTTTTACCACACCTACTTTTCCCCACTTATGCTATCAGAACTGAATTCTGGTAGTCAGTACCTGAAGGAGGTCTTTCACTGAAGATCTTATGAAATTGACAATCAGATTTATGGAAACTGTGTGATCTGCAATAAAAGTTGTTCATTAGATATTCTTAGGCAACAAAACTTGACTCTAAATTTTATTTCCCTACTCAGTGTAGCTAAGATGCTGTTCTCTGGACCAGTATCTTATGTTTTCACATCTTGAGAAGCCTCTGCCCTACGACATGAGCTTTTATTGAGCGAGATCTTAATATATGCCTTTCCTGCTGCCCACAGTAAATTAATAACTCTCAGCTCTCTGTTGCCCACTACCAGCCCTTCCACAGAGACTCATGAGTGCCCACAATATGGTGTGTTCTGCTTGGGACAAAATAGTGCCCCCCACTCCGAGACATAGAAGGTCTATCGTAACTGGGGTTTCCCAGGTGCCTGGGGTCTCACCATGAGAGCTAAAGTCAGAGTTTGTTATAAAAACCTTTGGCAGAAAAGCTACCTCGTTTTGGTATCCGAGCCTTGAGCTTAGCATGCAATCCTAATTGAACAGAAAGCTGGATGCCACCACATCGGTCTCATCGTCCCAGAAGGTCCAGTTGTGGCAATGGTTTAAGGTCTTCCTCTGTCATTCCTTCCAATACAGCACTTCCAGATAACTTCTGAACCTGTCTCTCCATGGTAGGTCTCGTAAGTGCATCAACAGTTCCCTCTGAGCATTACCTGTATGTCAGGCCATGTGCTGAGAACTTTGTATCTAATCCTCTTAACAACTATTATCATCTGCTTTGTATAAAGGAGGGAAAAATAGCTCAAAGGATTAAGTAAGAATTCCAACCTCACTTATTGTAAGTGGTGGAACCAGAATTCAAGCCTAAACTGATTCCAAAGCCTCCCACAGATTGAAGAAATTAGGTGCAACATGGCCGGGAGACTCCATCATGTTTATAGCCATGAGAAGATTTCCTGTTTTGGCCCATTCATGTCTGTGAACAGAATCACCTTCCTTCCTGCAAAAACTCTAGTCTTGTCTCCGTGACTTAGAAAAATAATCAGGTGTTAAATGAGCTGCTCAGGACGCAAGAGGGTAGAATTAACAAGCATAACAGTAGCGTCCTTTTTTAAATGTCAGCAATATTCTAGGAAATGGGGAAAATCCTAATTAAAATCAGTCCCCACACAAGGGTCCTTTCTTCCATCATGACTCTCAAAGCAGTCTGCAGACATCACAGTAACCCTCCTGCCACTTCGGGAGCAGGTGGACTCCAAAGATTGGTTGGAGACATACAGGTCCCATCACAAAGACCCAGAAAAAGTCACCCACCCACTCTGTTCCATGAGCTCTGATGTCCAGGCCACAGAGAAACAGGCCTCAAGCCATCTCCCACTATGGATTTTTTTGTTTGAATGAAAGACCACCTCAAATGGCAGAGCACCTTTCTTAGCAAATTTCCAGGGAGCTGCCCTGCTCAGAGCAAGTCTCTCGGGTTTCTCTCTTCTCCATCTGAAGATGGGAGGGGAAACTTCAGATTCCTCTATCAGTAGGGAAGATATTTCAGACAAAAAAGAAAAAAAAAAGCCTCTTTGTGAAAGGCTTATTTGAAAGGCACGCACTGATGAGTTAGAATCTGGGACTGTGTCCAGGTGGAAGTCTTGCCTGGAATTCCTAATACATTCTTTCTCTTATTAAAATAATATAAGGAATCGGGTGGCTTGTTGCTTCTCTGCATGTAGTCAATTTGGCTCATGTTGCATGACCATTTAAAATCTGACCTCAAGTGCCTGTTTAAAAATCTTTTCATTCTGAGTATGTTTCCATTCCACACAACAAACCCATAGCCATTGCCTACACTATTTCTCCAGGCAAACAGTAACTCAGTAGACCAAGCCTCTTGTCAGAAACGATGCAGTTGGCCAAGCTATCCAATGTCTCATTCATTGGTCCCATTCCACCCCACCCACCACCCACCAGCTAGCCCTAGATCTACTTTTCTGGCTTATCTTCTCTCTCTCTCTCCAGGCACAGACCTTCCTTTGTAGTCCAAGGAAGGTGTTTCCAAGTGGCCAAATGCACATGACGCTCAGCCCCACCCTTCCCACCCAGTGAGCAGTCACCATATGCAGGATGACAAACCCTTTCTCAGTGACAAATGATGGAGGTGGGTGTCGAGGTACAATTAGATTTGTCTCCAAGAACCACTTTGCAATCTCCCTTGACTTTTGTTTTCTCCCAAAGAAACCTGGGGTAAAATATGGAAAGCTACCATGTTTTCCCTAAGGTAAATGGCCTTCCAAGATGTAGCCACGAGGAGTTGGTGAGAACATCCAGTGGGAAACCTGCCATCCAGTAATCTGCAAAGAAGCATCGAGAAGCCAATGAGCACCGCACTGTCACCTTCTGTTACCACAGCCAGTTCCCTGGTTGGTCTTCCCTCTGACCCACTGAGGACATCCCGTTTTATCTGAGCCTCAGAGTGGATGAAAAAGCAATTGTACAATTCACAGCACCCACATAGGGACAGTCAGTTGTCGCTGTCTCTGAGAGAAAGGAAATAAGATGGTGTTTTATTTTTAAGTAGCCCTGGAGATTTCAATGATTGCATTAAAATTTTAATCACAAACTCCTTGAGTTTGAAGGGCGGGGAAAAAAAGCCCACAAAGGACTCATTGTAGCAGAGAGTTTCACCATTTGGAGTTCTTTTATAAATTTGTGTCAGATCACAATTTGCTGTCTGGGAAATGTAAATTAGTTATTAATGAGCCAAAATTCTAACATCAAAGGCAGTGCATCCGCATGCCGGAGAGAAACAAAGAGCTCTACAGCACTGTCAACTCCTCGGTGTACACTGGCATAAATGTGGCGTTCATTTTAAGTCAGTGTTGCCTTTTTATGAGGATCACTTTCCGCGAATGTAACGGCACAGGGCACTTGCACCACTGGCTTCACCTCCCCCTGAGCACAGCGTGAGTGTCAGAGTTCTGGGCAGCAGGCAGCTTGCGTGTGCCCCAAAATCACTCTGCACAAAGCAGAGCTGATAAACCTTTTCCTTTCTACCCAGCTCACACAGCCAATCACTTTCACAGTGCATTTCACATTCACAATATGACCTGACCCAAGTAACATGGGGAACGTGGATCTGTTTTTGAAATATCCCTGTATAGCTCTCCTTATCTCTACAACTCTTTTCATTTCAATCGAGACAAAAAAAAAAAGAAAAAAAAAGACTAAGCTGTATAAAGTGTGCACACAGAATGAGAAGGACAATTATTTTTGAGTGTGGAAGAGGTGGTAATGGTTATCTAACCAGAGTCCCGCAGGCATTTGGAAAGGTTCATTCAGTCATCCTTTCAACAGACACACAGATCTATGCAGGGAGGGAGCCAGAAAAGTACCCGAGCCTCCCTGACTCCCCATCTTCATCGTAGGCCCGTCACCCAGAACTTTGCACTCCAGCTATGTTGAATGTATTTCAGTTCTTCCAACCAATTATAGTTTCTCTCACCCAGGGAGCTTTAAAAACACTGTCTTCCAGACCTACAATTTATGCACCCTCCCCTGTTCCTGGTTAGCTCTTCTTTGAGCCCTCAGCCTGGACTGTGCTCTCCGCCACATCCATCCTAGACCGCCCTCTGCATTGTGTGCCCATCCTACACATTCCATGTATCTCTTAACTTCCTACATTGGGAGTTTCATCACACTGCAGTGTGTTTTAACTGTGGATTTATTTGTTTGTGTCCTCTTTCGGATTCTAAGAATATGAGATCTGGGGCTGCTTTTTTGTTCATTTTGCATCAACTTCCTTTGTCTGGTTGTTGAGTGCACCCAGACACAATAGAAACCTAATACATGTTTGCTACGTGGTGGGCTGGTGAGTCCCCGCACGATACCTCCTCTACCACTATTCCAGGAGGAAAGCAGATTCTTATTTCTGGGCTTTGGCTGTGGAGGAACACCATGTAGTGCTGGCACTGTAGCGCCCCCTTCTCTGAACATGTCTCAGGAATATGGCAGACGCTCAGGCTCCTTTACTACAGCAAACTGGAGGCTGAGCCCCCGGAGAGTGTACAGACCACAGGTGTTTAGTGAGGCCATGGTGGCTTTGCTTAGCTTCACGCAAGGCCTCCTTGAGTCAGTGTCCTTTCTAAGAAATCCTGATCCTGAGGCCTTAAAGAAAATAAAATTCCTCCCAGTCATTTTCCTGGATGAAATTGCTGGAAGACCCCATACACAAGTAAGCTGAAATTTCTCCAAGTTCCTAGGGGTACCTACCATTCCTCTCATCCTCAGCCTCCAGGAGCTCACAGAGGAGCTATTCCTCTTCCCATTCTTGATTCAAATACCTCTGAGTTTTTCTAAAATGCCTTCCCATAAACTCCACCATCTCATTCACAAGTTTTCCAAAGTGTGTTTCACAGAAGAGAGACAGAAATACCTCCAAGAAGGAAGCCTTCCGTGGCTTCATGCATCAGAGAAAGAGGTCGCTCCTCTCCCAGATTCACAGGGCATCAAGTTCCAAGGTGCCCTGCAGTGCAGAATTCAACCTAACGCGTGTGACCCCAAAGGCAAAGTTAGGTGCATCTCAGACAGGGTCCTCTACACCACACACATACACAACAGTAACAGGTAAAATATCAGTCAAGAAAACAAAAAGCCCAGCACAAAAACAAAATAAATATAGAGACACAGATGTCTGAAGCAGCGTTCAGTGCTGAAGGCACAGGTCTGCCGGTGCCCTCCGTAAAGAGCAGTCACCTGATGCTGAGAATTCCTCACATGAGGGACAAAGATGAAGTGAAATGTGGTGAGAGATGAAAGACTCAGTTCCCTGTTAAGCAAACGTCTACTAATATCCTACAGTCAAATATCCTGCAGAACATGCTTTGAGACTTGTTGCCTTTGACCCTCTCTGCTGGCCTTATTTTGCTGGTTTTAAGGCTCTCGGATACCAAGAATTTGTCAATCTTCCACACACATCTTTTTGTCTCACTGTATTTTGGCTTTCGCAAAGCTCATAAGGAAACTCTATCCAAAATAACGTGTTCTCTCTCTCTCTCTCTCTCTCTCTCTCTCTCTCTCTCTCTCTCTCTCTCTCCCTCTCCCTCCCTCTTTTCCCTCTTTCCTTCTTCCTGCTCTCCCTCTTTCTCTTTTGCTGCAACATACCCTCTCTCCTCCACTGTCTTCTCTTTTCCCTCCTTTTCCTGTTCCTCACCCTCTTCATGATCCCCTTTATCCTTACGGATGTCTGCAACTGTCACTCTTATGATCCCCCAATAATCAGACCCAACGACAGGTTTTCAGACTCTTCCTTGTGAGTCTTTTCACTCTTCAACACTGCCAAGTGCCCTTCCCAGGAACCTAAAGACTTCTTGGCTTTTTCAGTACTGTGCATTCTCTCTTCTTCTTCTCTAAGTGCCCAGATTCTGTGTTTTCTCCCTCTCCCTGACTCTGAGATGTGGGAATTTCCAGTGGCTCTCTCCTCAGCCTTCTCCTTCTTTTATCTCACATCTCTCCCCTCCAGTTCTCCTCTATAAGAATGTATTGCTCAAAAGTACCTCATCAACCTGCACCTCACTCTTCACACTTCCAAACACCCAGAAACTCTGAGAAGCTTCAGTGTCAAACGCTCATCTGAAAATGGTTGGTTTTTGTTTGTCTTGCTGTTGGCTGTGCTGGTCCTCATATGTGATGGGGATTACTAATCAACATCTTTCTGATTCACTCAGTGGCTTGCTTTTATGTCCAAGTTCATAACTTCTCTTAAACATTAAAATGCCCATCACAGCCATGGGTCCTATTGAATTATTGACTTCTTCTTGTGGAATAAATCATTTTAAGCATATTAAACCCCCATACATCAAACTTATCTTATACCCAAATACAGCCACATGAATGAAAAGCATCTAATGTTTTGTTTTACTATTTAAGAAACAATTTTTAAATGCATTTACTGCATTTTTTACATTTTGAATGCATTTTTAAAAATTTCACTGCTTTGTTTAGCTGAAACTTTTCAAGTCCATTTTATTCCTATTTCCTGTTCTTCTCAATTTTCTTCTCTCATAGTGATAAAATTTAATTTTTAAAGGATCTTGGTATGCATACATATTTTTGTATATAAAGAGAAGGGGTAGGAGGGTAAGTCTACATAAATGTGTAAAGTCCTCTTCCTTTGTAAAAAAAAAAATAAATATTTATGAATATACCTGCATAAGACCTCACTTACCCAAATATTTTCAACTAAATATTCAAATATCCTTGCTCTAACAATAATGCAAAGGGAGAAAACCACAGGACATAAAATAAGTTCCAACCACACTACAAATCCATCCAATCTGAAATTGAAGTCTCCTTCCTCACCTGTATCCTGGCCATGCTGTACGCCCCCTCCCCATTCCTGTCTCAGTCCAATTGGATTACTATAACAAAACACCTCAGACTAGGTAATTTATAAACAACACAAGCTTATTTCTCACAGTTGTACAGGTAAAGGAATCCAGTATCAAAGTGCTGTCAGATGCGGTATGTGGTAAAGGCCCGTTTCTCACACTCAGTGCCATCTAGACACCCTTATGTGGTGGAAAAGGGCGGAAAGGATGAAACATTCTGTCCTCCCAGGACTGAAGAGTAGAAAAACACAAGACTCCTCCTTTCAACCTTAAGGCCTTTTATGAGACCATGAATCCCATTCAAGAAAGCAGAACCCTCATGACTTAACTTCAAAAAGACCATACCTTTTAATACTGTTACACTGGGGATTAATTTGAACATGAATTTTGAAGAAAATATCATCATTCCAAAGACAATATTTCTTCTCCTCCTCCTTCTCCTCCTCCTCCTCCACCACAACCACCAGCACCTAAAAAATCTTGGAACTATTTCTCCTCCTACCTCTTCAACTGCCACAGTCTTACCACCATTCTCCTAATACCTAGGTTCTGACTATGATGTTTTCTTATACCTGTCCTTCCTATTCCTCATTCACAAATTTCCAAGTCCCTCAAAATCAGTTATGAAGCCCTTTCTATTTTTCCATGACAAAGTTTCTCCTCGCACAAGAATAACTCCTCAAAACCTCTCTCCAACCCAGAGAGAAGGGTCTAGGTTAGAAAGTAATTCTCTTAGCAATAAGATTCTGGTAAGACCCACATATGCCAGAAAACCTGAGTCCTCTGCAGAAGTACCTTGCTGTAAGAAATGGTGGGAGAGATTCACATAAGTGAATAATATGCTTTGGAGTGCTGTGGGAAGGGGATCACAGCACCTTCACTAAAGGAAATATCTAGATTCCTTCATTCATTGTAAAGAAAGTGCCAGCTCGCTCAGTTCTAATGTGACTAGACTGGCAGCAAGAACTGGAGCTTTAGACACTTGATTTAAAAAGAATCAGCTAGGACTGCTCCTTTGTCCTCATCTGCTCTCCTCTAAAGAACCAGATCATGAGGTGTCTGATGACCAGGCCTTGCTCTTTGCTGGACATAATTCTCTGGACTGGAAGCAATTCAGATCAGATGAACTATCCCATGGGGGAAACTCAGTTCTTTTGTCTAAAGCTGCCCTAAAGTTTTGTTAGATTTAATGATGAAAAATAACGTCTCTGGAAACAGATAGACCTGGGCTCATTTCCAGTCTTTGCTATTTGCCAGCATGAATAGGAAAACTCCTTAATCTCATCAATACTGTTGCTGCTACTGTTAATAATGATAATTATAGCAACTAAAATTTTTTTTTATCACGTGCTCAAAATAAGTCTAAGTCTTTCCATCTGTAAAACTGGACTAATAACATTAACTTCAGAATGTTCTAAGATACCATGAGTGAAATATGCATAAATTTCCTAGCACATAGTACACATCAGATGATGGTAGGCATACTGTTATTTTTTGATGGCCTCATTATCTGCACAGGAGAACATATCACGTGTAGAAGTGCAGTCTCATCTCTTCAGCAGGAAATTGATAAAGTAGTTTTCTGGCCCATCAATCAACCTGTTGAGTGTGTGATAGAAAAATCTCTGTAAATCTAATAAAACTAGAGTCTAGTATCACTAAGAACTAGACTCTGGACTCTTTAAAATCCAGAGAAATAAGATATCTTCATAGTTGAACTCACATGTTCTTGAGTCAGAAAACCTCAGTTCTGCCACCTCGAGACATATGGTCACTCTAAGCTTCAGTTTCCTCATCTGTAGCAAGAGATTAATGATCATGCGTCGTTACTTTTCTCTCCTTGCTGAGACAAAACACCTGACACCCAAAGTTAAAGGGGGAAAGGTTTATTTAGCTCACAGTTTGTAGAGGTTTCAGTCCATAATTGGGTGGCTCCAAGGCAGAGTGGCACAAGGCAGTGGGACAACCATTCATGGCAGCAGAAGACAGCAAAAGCAACAAGAAGGAAAAACAAGACACTTTCTGCATGCAGGCTACCCACCCATGGGGGTGGGGGAATTCATGCCCTTAATCCTAACCAGAACTATGCTAAACCAATCAGTTGACTAACTTAGTAATCACACACCCTTAATTCCAGCATCTCATACTCTAGATTCAGTCACCTCTGAAAAAGCCATATATCCATGTGAAGTTTTGGGGGGACATCTGGAAACAAACCATAGAACATATCATATAGGAATCTTGTGAAGATTAAGTAAGATAATATAAAACTCACAGCATTTCTATGGGTAAGTACCATGAATATCAATCACCATTTGACAGAAAAAGAAACTGACATTTAGAGAAGTAAAGTTATTTACTCTAAATCAGACAGCTAGAACTTGGTGCAGGCAAAAGTTAAATCCGAACCCAACCAGCTTCAAAACTGGACCCAGTTCTTAACTACATTCTACCATCCACGTGGACCCTCCAAACTCTAGCTTATTTAAACCTAAGCCCTTTGCATCCTTTAAGCCCCATGAGGGTAGGAATTACGCATCTTACTTGTCTCCATCTTTCCTTTAGCATATTTGAGTCACTGAAATTTTCCTTAAGCCAAGGTTGAATAGCTGATCAAATAGATGAATGTATGGATGCATAAAAGCAAGTTAAGACCCTTATTGCAAGAAAAAAAGCTTTAAAATATTCATAGCAAATAAAGGAATTAATAAGAGAATAAAAAAAAGAAGGAAGAAGAAAACAGTTTCGGATTTGTGTAAGCAAACACCATTACAATCCTTTGAGAGAAAATGGTGGTAGAAGGCAACATCACAGGCTGAGAGGCAAGGAGAGAAAACTCAGAAGGAAAGAGGCAGGCAACACTCACTTATTCGAAGGCTGTTCCTGCACTCAGAAGGTAACGTGCGGAGTTGTCACTAGAAAGGGAAGAACTGTGTTTGCTTTTTATAAAACAGGATAAACCTGATTGCGTTTCCAGGAAGAGAAGATTAGCTCTCCAGGAGGACAGAGAAGTATTAAGATTTCTGGAAAGGAAAATAATCACTGCGAAAATAATGGCCTAGGAGAGATCAAAGGCATTGGACCTAAAGTGTTTCAGACTGCAGGCTGTAAGCCAGTATTTTGGGATGGGGTGGAATGGAATCTAAGGAAACTGTTGAAACACAGCACATTTTAAAAGACTTTGGTGTGTGTGTATGTGTGTGCATGCACGTGTGTGTGTTTGCACTGAGTTATCATTTAATGCCTATTTTTTACTGTGAGTCATGGTCCAAGTATGTTCAAAACAGTGATCATTGGTAAAGAGGTTAGACTTCCATTCTCTGTGACAGGCTCACGGCACTGTCAGCCACAGTACAACACCAGTGCGCAGACTCTGTTACAGCTCAGGAAAACTCATCGACCCATCTTCTTTCCCCCTCCTCTGCCTTCTGTCTTGTTGTCTTCTTTTAATAACATTTACTGAGTATCTATCTACAGCATTCCAGGTAATGTCTGAAAGTAACCTGAAAATGTATCATTTACTTTTCCTGGCCCTGTCACAAAGTTGCCTTAGATGTAATCTTACCCTCAAGAAGCTTACAGAGCGGTGCTTCCCACCTAGTCAGGATGACTTTAGACACTGAGACCATTTTAGCACATAGGCCTGGACTCACTCTCCTAGTTTCTGCTTTGTAGTTGAACTCCTAGCCTGGGACTGCCTTCTGCCTCCACTTTTAAGGCCACTGTCTCCTCTCTGGATAATAAATATGGTCTCTTTATGACTCTAACCCTTGTTCTTATCCTCCCACACACTGACCCTCTGGCTCATATGATTCTGACCTTACCTGGCCCCAGCCTCGGCTCCCATCCAATAGTCACCCATCTACCAAGGCTGCTGCCCAGCAGCACTGGATAGAGCCTCCTGTCCCAGAGAGTATGAAAGACCTGTGCTCCCCTATACAAGCATACAGGGGTCTCAGGCAGGCACCATGAAAACGTAAGAATCTCAAGCAAATTTAGCTCTTTGCAAGATACAAAAATTCCTCAGAGATGCTCTCAGTCCTGACTTGAGAAAAGCTCTACGAGATGAGGCAGGTGGTCGTGTCCACCACACGGACACGCTAAACTTGCATGTGCAGATGGCTATATTTGGCCCTCTATTTAGGTCAGGTTCTTGCTTTTCCAGTTTTTTCCATTGCAGACAGCCCTTTCAGTTGTGGTTTTTACTTCAGGCATTCATATCCAGTGTCTTAAATGTGGCTTCTTGCACAGAGCTAATTAAAAAAGAGAAAGTTTCGGCTGCGAGATTTGAGAAAGAAAAGGTCTCCGAAATATTTGATAGTCTAGTTCCACTGGAAAGAGAGAGAGAGAATAGCTTGGAAGGAGCCCAAGAAAGGAGCTATTTCCAAAACTCTGTTTTATAGATGATCACATTGAGTCCACGAGGTTAAGAAATTCATCCAACTTTAATAATTCATAGCACTTGAGATACTTTATGAGGGACTCAGGGCCACTAGTAAATGAGGGAGGGGCCCCAGGCCCCATTTCCTTTTCAAGCTCTGCTTATATTGGTTTCCCATGTCAGAGTCTGCATAAGATTTAGTCTGAAAAGAGGTTTTTACTGCTTCAATAGCGAAAACATGCAAAAAAAAAAAAAAAAAGGACTACACTGTAATTTATGTGACATTAAACTGAACCCTATTTACATTCATAGAAAAAATGCTCAAAGCAAATGCTAAACTCTAGTTAATGATATGGATGTGGTTTGACCAATTAGGGGAATGTTTACTAATGTCTGAAAGTTACCCGGAAATTCATTCAAAAAAATAAAATAAAATAAATTAGTGGATGGATGAGAGGATGAATAGATGGACTTTTCTACAATAAAGCAAATGAAATATTAATGGTATGCACTAGGTGATAGGTTTATAGGCATTACTAGTAGATTCTTTTAACTTTTCTGGGGGCGCAAAAGTTTTCATAATAAAATTTTGGGATGAGGATTGACACCAGACATACATGCTCTAATAGATTTTATCTATACCTTGCTATTACAAAGAAGAAACAAAAACTGATGTGATAACTTTGGGAAAGTAAGACATAACCTCAAAGATTTTGCCTGATTAGTTATTTATTCACTAACTTTTAATTCCTTCTAAGAAACTGCTGGGTTTAATTGAAGCACTTCACATTTCTAATGTGTAATAATCTTCTATATTCATAAATAGAGAAGTTCTTCACACACAATGTTTTGTTTGAGGCAGTTACAGTAGTTCCATAAGAACGATGGAAAACTATTGTCCCCATTTTAAAGACGATGAAGCTCTGTGTTCATAGGGCTGTCTATGGACATTGAACTCACATCCTTCTGCTCCTGGGTCAGGTGAAGATAACAGCAGGGGAAAACACTCACACAAATGGGTTCTTATAATGTTTTAGGAGTACCTGGTTGCATTTGAAGTACATCTTGACAGACAGATTGTCAGGACGGATTGTTGGAGGAGAAATGCAGAATGTTAAGTACAATTTAATATTATTTATGTGATAAACACATCTACACACAAAACAGGTTACACCATATAGTCTCTATAAATGCATATGTGTGTCTATAAATGTCTAAAGTGGGATGGGGAAGGGTATGCCCTAGGTCAGCAGTGATGATGATCTTTGGGGAGAAATAGGAGAGCATAGGACTAGGACAGGGTTTGCCCAAGTATCTTCTGTATAATGCTTTAATACATCAAAGGAATCTATTGTCATATAAAGAACAGTTTTCCTGGAGGAGGGGAGCCATGAATTCTAGGTGAGAAAGCAGAACTGGTGAACAGAAACAGCACATTAAAAAGACTAGTTAGGAGAGTGTTCCAAAAGGTGGATGAAGACTGAAATGTAAAGGATCTTCAAGTCCAAGTTAAGGAAGGGACACTTTCTTTAAAGTCACACCATAGGAAAGTATCTATAAAGTAGATTTGGCAGAAAATCAGTTAGAAGCTATGGCAAAGCCTAGGTGAAAATCAAAACTAGGACAGGGAGAAGAAAAAGTGAGAAGAGATGCCAGAGACATTTCAACTTTGCCTGATCAGAGAGGAAGCAGATAGATTTAAAAAAAAAAAGAAAAAGAAAAAGAAAAAGAGAGAATGAGGAATTAAAGGTTTCAGTCTTGTGATTGGTGTAATGTTGGAATCAGAGATACAGAATTTTTAAAAAGAAGTAGGAAAATACTGATGA
>RJWM01010402.1:0-63797 GCA_004363535.1 Dasyprocta punctata
CCCTGGAGTTGAACCGGAAGGCCTGCTTTCTCTCCCCAGACCGAGTCCCCTGTGCTGATCCCGCTGCGCGGCCTCCCCGGAGCACCGGGGCCCTGCGGAGCTGCTATGAGGCCGCTCCAGCGCTGTCCCCCGGCTCAGGGCTCGCAGAGAAGGAAGAAACTTGGCTTTCCACTCGTGGAGAGAGCCTGGTGGAACCATACCTTTTATTTCCAAAGCTGTATTATGCGCGTGTCTCTTCGATTTCAAAATAATCACCATAAATTCAAACGACCGACGCTGTGAGTGAACCTGAAGAGCGCTACCGGCTCAGTGACTGAGAGGGGTGTCTGCAGCCTTCACCCACTCCGAGTCCGCTTATTTAGACATCAGAGAAGCACGTAAAAGCAAGACGAGCGAGGTTCTAGACTGAGAAAAATGTAACTGAGTAGTGACATAGCTCGGCCTATATACAGTTAAATAATACAAAGAGACAGAATGCAAATGAATATATTTTGTGTGAGAAATAGATACGCTGCTAATTGCGTTCACTTATTATCATAGAAATGACATGTTTTCGGCTTTAGTTATATGCCACCACGGTTAATAATTGAAACACAAACACATGAAACAGTAATTTAGTGGCAGACTTTGTAATTACGAAAGTATAGTAAGGGTTTGTTTTGTAAACATATGTGGAGCTCTTTTGTACATGGTGTGATTAGCATGAACATGAAAATATACAAAAGCCTTGAAGAAGAAATCCTGCATATTCTTACTAAAGCAATGGTCAAACTAAAGATAAGTAAACCTCTGTAGACTCAAAGACTTTCAAAATTTCTTTTTTGGGGTAAACAGGTACATTTCTGAAATATTCGAGTAACATGTACTTTGGAAATAAAGTATGGTTCTGTCTCATAAGTGGCCAAGCTGTGTTTTAGCCTCTCAGAGGGGTTGGCAGTCAATGTGATGTCTAAGTCCGACACTGGTTTTAAATTCCTGTTCTGCCATTAACTGATTGATTATGAGCAAGGTCCTTGCTGTCTATGAGTCCTAGTTTCCTCATTTATAAAGTAAAACCTAAGTGACTAGAAGGATTTATTTAAATAATGAATATCTTTGAACAAAAAAACTCTGTATGTTGGTTCCCACAAATACTACTCAATAAGTACTTATTGTGGTAGGTAGATGTCTCTGCAGATACCCGTATTTTAGGTTGGAGGGAACCCAGTGATGTTGCTTAACTGATTTCCAATGGTAATGCACGGTCACCCCAAACCAGCTGTTTTTCCTATTCCTGTGAGTTCACACAGTTAAGGGGAGCACAGCCTAAAGTTAACTCTACCAAGGGCCCTGCTGAGCTCCTCCCGGACCATGTCTCTGAATGCTCAGGACAGCTCCATCGAAACCCACTCACCTCTGTCCCTTCTGCGCATGAGGAGAGTAAGACCTGGAAGAGTTAGATAATTCCCCTGTGATCAGCCCGCAAACTGATGAAGCTGGAACTTGAAACCAGGTAATCTGAAGAGCAAACAATTATCAAAATTGATTCTATCCTTTTCATGCTAGTTTTAACCATTTCATAGCATGTTTGTGTGCCAGATCTCTCAAAAATATAAATTTATTTCCATTTGAAATAAAAGGATCTGGAGTAGTGTATTTGCCCTAAAAAGGGGGGGAGAGAGCGAGACAGAGAGAGACAGACACAGAGACAGAGGCAGACTACTGACTGAGTATTGAGAGTTTGAAGTGAAAAAAGAGCATAACTTAGTATATGGGGCTACCATCACTTCCTGCGGCCAAAAAATCTGAGGTCTAATTTCTATAAAACAAGACTAAGAACTCAGTCCTACAATGTCCCAAGGTTGCAGTCGGAGGACGGAGTGAATATTGGTCAGTTGAACCAATAGCCCACCGTCCCGTCCTGGATACAGGGAAGCCCTACGGTTGTACTCCAGGGTCCCTGGTCCAGCCCACTGATCCCACAGAGGCAGCCTAACCACAGTGCCTGGGAACCAATGTGGGTTATCTCAGCATGGGACGAGCACACGAAAACCATCAACAAAAGTAGATGCTCTTTCTGCTAATCCAAGCACAGCATGCTATTATTTTTGACAGAGATGCATAGTAGCAAAGGAGTATTTGGGGAACCTGAAAACCTGCCCATTCTCTTTGGTGGGCACAAGCACACCGCTCAATGCGGAGTGCACAGAAATTCCTATCTCCCGGCTCTGCCTCTCGGCATGCACCGGACAAAGGGTGCACTCAGATGAAACGTCAGTTAGCTTTCGCTTTCACCCGGGAAGGTGCTTATTAACTGTTGTTCAAATAGTTTGTAGACATAACAGCCCCGGGAGTGAATGTAGCTTTGTATTTACCAGGTAGTCATTTGTTGTTATTTATAGTTCTTTTAATTTTCACCTTTTTACATTTAAATTTTCTTCCAAAGGTTATGATTAAAATAAGCACTACTTAAGAGAGGCAAGACTCCCTTTAATGTACACTTTTTGTCCATAAACATTTTTTTTTTTTGAGCTTCAGGAGGAATCCAAGAGTGTCCAATTTGTTCCTTTGTCAATTTTAGGGACATCTATAATTTGTTTCCAAGAAAAACAATCGTGGCATCATCACACAAAGGTCAGACAGAGCTAAATCTAGACAGACAGTCTTCTTCTCATCTGTTGATCAAACTGCTCAAAGCAAGAGAAGAAAGCCAACATCTATTTAAAGTGTTAAGAGTATTAGTTTATCTGCTGTTTGAGCGAAGTTCAGTTTTATATGCAAATCTGAAATTAGCAGTGGGGGAACCATTGTGGGAAGCCGACCAGCACAGTTAAGAGATAACTCTTGTGACGCACATTTGGGGTTACATGAACACCGCCAGTTATCAGCCACAGATCTCAAACATATTGCTTATCCCACTGTGCCTCAGTTTCATTATTTGACAAATAAGGACGATATTAATCAATGGGGTTAGTGGACTAGAAATCAACTGAGAGGATGCGCAGAGTTCTTAGCACTGAGCCGCGCTTCCTCGTCATGATTACATTTTGTCCGCAGAGTTGTAACGGTAGGCGTGAGGCCATGCCCAGCTTGCTGTCAGGAGCAGGACTGTCTCGGAGACTGCGTCGTCTCTGTTCCCAGGTCTAACACTCTGCTCTGCAGTAGGCCGAGTGGACACCAGGTGGGTGAAATGTGATAAAGAAAGGCAGGATCACTCAGAGATGAGAAATGGAACTCTTTCTTCCTAAAACTCATCATGCCAAGTAAAAATAATCTGGATGTTTTTACAAATGCTAGCTATTTATTGAAATCGTCGTTATCTCCCAAAGTATGTGAATATGCAAGAAAAGAACTACGCCACTGCTGGGTATATTTTCTGAAAGAAAGAGAAACAGTAAGGTCCCCCTCGGGTGGCCCCACAAACCCTCACCCCGCTTTCCTGGAAGGGAAGATGACACGTTCTGGCCAGTGCAGTCACTGCCGGTGGTCGGTGTCCCACCCTCTCGGAGAAGCCCCCCAGGGAAGGCCAGGCTCCCTGCCCACTCCGCTCCCCAGCCGGAGCAGCCGCAGCTTTTCTCCTCTTCCTGTGCCTGCATCCGCTCTGGGACCACGCTGCACGCACCAGGAAAAGCTGCGAGTGGCCCATCGGAATCAGCGGTGTCACTTATGAAAAGTCTGGTGCGATGCTATTATCAGAAGACATTTTTCGAGAAATTAGCTACAGACCTTTAAAAAGCAGTGAGACCTTTTTGGAAAATCCTTCCAGCTGTGAACCACGGCAGCGCTGCAGACCTCTGCCTTGGGGACCTTGGGGTGCAGCCTGGTTCGTGCACACAGGCAGCGCCCCACTGCTGCTGACACTGAAGCTGTAAGTCATTTCAGCTTTTCAAATGAAAACATTTTGGAGGTGATGAAATTTGATGGTGTGTCAGTGAGTGTGTGTGTGTGTGTGTGTGTGTGTATAGTCGATATGAAGCAAAACTTCTACCAATTAACAAACAACAATTCACCCAAGGGGGAAGTTTGAAAGTAAGGAGGAAAGTTCAGGGGGAGGGAAGGGGTGGTGCCCACTCTCCGGGAGCCCCGCCCCCACCCTCTGCCGCCTGACTCTCACATTTCCGCGTGGTCTGCTCGCACATGGTACAGGGTCGGCCTCTGAGCAGAAGTGGGGCCTGTGATTTGTGAGACTGGGCTCCAAGGGGCTCTATGGCTTCCTTCTTCATGTTTCTCCTCCTCCTGTCGCCCCCCCCTCCCGCCTCCTCCTCTTCCCTCTGCTCCTCCTTCTCCTCCTCTTCTTCCTCCTCTTCCTTTTTCTCCTTCTGTTTCTCCTTTCTTCTGTTCCCCTTCCTCCTCCTCCTCTTCTTCTACCTCATCTTCCTTTTCACTTGCCCCTTCTTCTTCCTCTTCTTCCTCTTTCCTTTTCCTCCTCCTCCTTTTCTATCTTCTTTCTTCCTTCTCCTCCTCTGTCTCCACTGTCTTCCTCTCCTCTCCTCTCTCTCTGTCTCCTCCCCTCCCCTCGCTTCTCCTCTCCTCTCTCTCTTCTCTCATTTGATTTGAGAGATCCGTGTGCTATACAGCCGTGTGGAAAAGTCCACACTGTGAAGAGTTGAAGACTCCAGGCAACAACCTAGTTAAGCCTCTTCCAGATTCCTGGCCTTCAGAAATAAAGTTACCACATAAAAGTTTGATCTTTTAAATCATTAGGTTTTGGAACAGTGTGTTACACATCAACAGAAGACAGGAAAAGGAACAAAAGGATAAGGAGGTGGCATCGAGTTAATCCAGTTAAGAGTAGAAATCATAATAATTATTTTCTTAATTTCCCCCTTCATTTTTATGTTTTTTACTCTGAGTTCCACAAATACATTCTGACCTACGTGACAATATTTGTACTGATTGCTTTCTGACACAATCTTTGGCTACACTAAGACAAACAATTGTGCTGAATAGTAACAAGAGAGAGTTGTTGAACAAAGAAAATGAGATTTAACATGTGTGGTTGCATGCCTGCGTATTGGAATTTACAAATATGTGTACGTGTCCTTCTCAAGTGTAGAAATGTGAAATAAAACTCATTCCACAAAGAACCATAAAGCCTTCCTGGAAGAACCCTAGCAAACTGTAACTGTGCTCAGTGAGAAGTCCTGGTGTGGACATCCATTTCATCTCGGTGAGACAGGAATTTCCTGAATGGACGTGGGTGGGGGAGCAAGTGTGTCTAGATGATGAGCTGGAAGGTCGTCCTAGTTTTGTTAAGAAGGAAAATCAAGAGAAACCTAGACCAGGAGTCCTAAGTGAGCACCAAACCATGGGCTGAAAGCGTGAGCCGCAGTAAACCTCTCTGTCTTTTGTCCCAGCACTGAGGGAGCGCCTTCTGCCTTTGATGGGTCGTATGGTTCAAGAGACTTAAGGCTACCTTCTCTTCATCTCATTGTAGTATTTAATTCTTCTTTTTGTGCTCAGTCACACAAAGCCCTGTAGTGGATGAACAAGTAGTATAAGGCCAGCTTCCTATCCTCATGGGAATCTTGATATCAGTTGGAAGTTGCAAACAATTGTGCTGAATAGTAACAAGAGAGAGTTGTTGAACAAAGAAATGAGATTTAATATGTGTGGTTGCATGCCTGCATATGGGAATTTACAAATATGTGTCCAGGAAACAATGGGAACATATCAACAGATGGTACACGTAGAGAGCCCAGCACAGACCAGGGGTCGTGTTTAGAAGAGATCAGCGTGGACAGCACTTTGGAAAGGCTAACCCAGCTGCTGACTTGTGAAAAACAAGAGCTTGGAAGGGAAGAGGAAAGGAAAGATATTTCGGGTCAGCATAGCCCCACCCTACTTCGCATTTTGGATTGTGAGGGGCAAAAAGCCATGGAATGAAGCTCGAGTTCCTCCACCACGTTACAAAGGGGGAGAGAGCGTCTTCTGAACTGGCAAGCAGTCCCGCCCTCAGCCCCTTACCAAGCGCTCCACTCACCACCACCCCGGGTCCCCTCTGTGTTCACCCCACTCTTCCTGGCTGCATCAGTTCCCATGAATTAATTCCCTACAATATGCTCTGCGTGTTTCGCTGACTTCTACCTTGGGATGTGGGTTTCACTACCCTCATTCAACAAATGAGCAAACTGGGGCAAGAAAGCACTGACTCACTTGCCCTCCAGTTACACAATGTGACCCCGCTGCTGTCGCACTCCCTGACTTGTCCTCCCAGCCCGAAGCCCTGAGAAAGTTTGCATTCGCTTCTCACTGTGTGTTTCCATTACCAGCCCTGCAGGGCACACACAGTGGAGGAGAGGGCCTGACAGACGAGAGGGTCTCCGCTAAAATAGATCCACTTCATCCGGTCACTGCTGGTCTCACGTGGCCCTCAGAGGAGAAGCTGGTCAGTTGGTCAGGGTGCAAGAAAGCAGATTTCTATTTCTAGGTGTTAAGGTGGAGTGAGACACAGCCAGCAGCCTCCTCTCCCCTCCCAAGGAGAATGAAGAGCCGCCAGGGGCCTCCAGGCCTCCAGTTTCTCCACAGCCTTGCCAAAGGAGAGTGGAGGGCTAAGACCCCAGCTGTCAGACCCCACATGACCAGGGGTGCGATCGGGGGCTGCCTTCAGTAATTGAGATTTCCTTAAAAATATGGAACATTTTTCACTATTAAACCCTATCTCCAAAATCCTAGGGCAATGTTCCAAGAGCTTTGATTCACCCTGAAATGATTTGGTTCTCAGAATGTTTCAATTTCTGGATTTAGCAACTTGGAGCTGTCGTGCAGAAAAAAATGTGTTTTGAAAAATCCTCCAAGCTAGGGGCTCAGAAGTGCCCTGTTGCCAGCTAGAAATTGCAGAATATTCCATTTTATTTTCCATTTTGGCCTGATGATTTTTCCAAACAAAAACAGCACAAATAACATCACACAAATCTGATGTCAAGATCTGACATTTACATATACATAATTTTTAACAGGAAATGAACCTGCACTGGCGTTTGATAATGAGCATCTCCTACATCACCCGTGTGGTACAAACCATCACACGCAAATCTCCCCGGTACACCAAGTGCCCCGGAAGTGCCGGGCATTCTTCTTTACTATTAAAACTAGCAAATACTTTCATCATCTCATTTTACATCTAAGGAGCATCCATTTTATTCTGATTAAGTAATGAAGAAGAAATCTGTTTCTTCTAATTTGTAAGTTGACTTTTAGGTCTGTAGTTGACAGACCCAGTCAACTTTAGAATGACTCAAATTTCTCTTCTCTCTTTTGACATTAGCTCATGCCACTGTGGCATTGTCTCTCCCACTTACTAAAACAGCTATCTTAAAAAGCATCAACACCTTGTCACAAAATCCAACCTGTGGCTCACTCAGAGTGCATGGGTTAGAAAATGTTCCTTTAAGTGCCCCTCTGAATTCGCTCACGACGAGGCTCCTGCTACCACCAACAGTTGGACCAAATGTTTTCTACAGGTTGAGCCAATCAATCTGTCTCCCTTGTCTGTCTCCAATCTGTCTTCATTTTCCAGCTACTGTTTCCGGGGCCTCCACTGGAGTCCTCACTGTCCCTACAGTTGCTGACCGCCCCATCTTTCCCCCAGTGATATACAGAAGTAGAGCCACCAACATTACTTTCCAAAGCAGGCAACCGCTGTCCCTTCCCTTTCGGAAAGAGTTCAGTTGACCGCCTCTACACACCCCGTAACATCCCACCTGCTATTTAAATTACTTAATAACCTTGCCCTACACGTCTAGATTTAACTCCCAGCCTACTACAATTTTCCATTCTGCTCATAGAAAGTCACACTGTGTGCTCGCTGCAGTGCCCGGGCAGTTTTTGTGTTTGAATCTCAGGAAGGCTTGGCCGTCTCTCCTCAGCTCCTTCCTCTCCATCGCTGGAATGTCAGTTGCACTTGCGATCCTTTCTCTTTCAAGTTTTCCCTCATTCTTTCTGTTATAACCCCTCCACCCTTTCACAATTCTTCTTTCTCCCTCTCTGTCTTTCTCCTAACTCTCATAGCATCTCATTTATTACTAGAAGGTTTACCTCATTTTAATAAGGAATGTTTGAAAATGTTTGAAGCAGAGACTAAAATGTAATTTTCCAGAGGGCAGAAAACCATTTTACACTCCTTCCACAACCCTCAGTGCTGTATCGAGTGCTGCCTATGGCTTCGGATAAATTCTTAATGAATTGAAACAACCTCATGTTACTGTGAATGAAAATCAGAAATGATGGTATGATGCTGAGCCCCAGATCACGTCCAAATTCCACTGCACGAGGCTACGTAACTGTCATCTCCATTGCAGATCCCCAACAGCCAGCCCAAAACTTGCACATAAAAGACATTAGAGTACTTATTAAATAAATGACTGATTAGGTGAATAAATAAATAAAAGATGAAATGGGAAACTAAGATAAATCAGAGAATACTTTGAAATAAATATGAATCATCTTCAAGTTACCATTTCCTTAGTATCCATTTGCAGCTCAATAAAAGAAGAAAGCAGGTATATTGTGGTCTTCCTAGGTGGTAGAAGCCTGGGTCTCTCAGGAAACAAAGGCTTGTATCGAGGGGCTGGTTTCAGAAACCAGAATTTGGCATCACTTTGTTAAAGGAAGAGGAAGCGGGTCCAGCTGTCCTCCTGGGAAAGTAGACCTCGGAGACTAAGTCGGGAGCGAGAATGGAGTGTGCAGCCGCATCAATGCGCCCCGTCCACACCTTCTGGCGTGCTTCCCTAGAGCACCTAGAGTAACACACGGCACACACAGAGATAAAAACGCAGTGGATTCTTTGCCTAGCCCTGTTCTACGTGGCCGAGAAAGGAGGGAAAGGATTCAATGCTGTCTTTCACTGCTTGCAACTGCGGGGCTGAGTCCCTGGAGGAGCACAGATGCCCAGGCCACAGCTGCCCAAGCTGAGCAATGGGGAATCTCCTCTCCCAGTTCTTTCTTTCATTTCTTTCCACTTCTAAAGCCATTTCAGTCTGCACTAGTGTGTAAGGTTCAGAAAATTCACACTTCAAAAAGCCCTTCCCTTAGTGAACAGGGTGGCATGCACTTTGGATACAACTTGACCTGAAAGTTTTAATATAAGAAAAATTCAGGAAATGATTATGAAAACATGAGAGGGTGCAATGGATAGAAAGGAAAGAGTGAACAATTTTTATGAAAACAAAAAGATTTTTGTGTAGGTAGTCATTTTTCCCCATATTTTATATAATACAATGTTTAACTCCAAAAATTAGTATTTTATCTCCCCTTATTTTCCAACTTCTTGAAAATAGTGTATGCACAGGTTAGGAAACCATGCTTCACAGTAATTTAACCATCTTCCTCTAATTCACATCTCTTCTGTAGTCCAAAACCATCTTTTATGTAACTTTTTCTAAACAACAAAGAGTTTGTTTCTTCCTCTTCCCCTCTTTTTTTGCCTTCTTCAAACAGCTGAAGGTGAAGTGAAACTGGTGACAGCATTCCTGATGGACAAGGCCGGACCGCAGTGTGGCCAAAGCAGTGAGTACGTTTTCAATCTCACGCAGTCACCATCACTGCTATTGCAATGAGTGAAGTCACCGAGCTCGTCTGTGGCCTCCCCTCCCATCCAGGGGCACCACCGACGAACTCCTGCACGTCTGGGACTCCATTCCAGGATATGACCCTCCCTGTGCTTTTAGCCTTCTCCACCACTGTCTCCTGGCAAAGCTGCAAGATTTTTTCTTCCCTCAGATCAAAATTTCATCTGCCAGAAAAATAAGCAACAGAACTGGGAAATATTTTAATTGCACTTGGCCTAATTTGTATCCAAAGAACTCAAATACAGAATACACAGGTTCCTAACCTCTGTAAATGAGGAGTTAGTCTAAATTACATCTGCAGGGATTGGTTTTGATACTCTAATATTATGCAATTTTACAAAATTAAAGCACATAATGTCATGTAGGCACACATTACAGGTTAAACATGCACTTTGATCAAAAAAGAATCTCCATGCATGTTGAATAATATAAGCTCTGCAGTCCCTTGGAAAGGAGAGAAACAATCCGGACGTGGGAAGCTGCCATGGTGTCTGCTTGAATGAAATGATCAGAGACGACAGGGGTTTCTGGGATTTTGGAGTAGGACCACAGAAGCTCCCTTGCCATCCTTCAAAACCCCACAGCTTGATGGGAGAAGCCATTGCCAAGGGTGTCACCAGTGGAAATGGCAGATCTGGACCAAGAGTCAGCCACACATCTGAGCAGAACCTCACGAGGCACATCACAGCTGGGGTACCTCAAGAGACCTTTGCCCATGGCACTGAGAATCTAACGGCATCCACTAGGGTGACAGAGGGCCAGCTTGTGTCCAGAGAAGGAGAAAAGAGAAGCTCCTCAGTAAATCAGTCTTGTGGGAAAATTAACTTGTAAACCAATTAGCTCCATCCAAGATGGTGGCACATTAAGGGCTGAAAGTAAATTATAGGGTATGAAGTAAGAAACCATGTGACCTACATTTCACCTTGGGACACGAGTGAAAGGTGACATGAGACAGATAGGAGGCCACAGCAACAAGCAAGTTTGGGGCTGTCAAAATAATCAAGGTCACTCTAGCAATCAGAGCATGATTCTCAGGGAGGAAAAGTAGCTGTGACCCAGAGAAATCTGGGGGAACTTCACACCCTGTTGGGGACAGGATTTGAACTAGTTCTGAAGGACAGGTGGAACTGGGAGTGGCAGATCAGGCAGCTCTGGAAAGACGAAGACCTGGTAAGGAGCAGCTTCTAGAGTGGCTTTGATGGAGTCAGAGCAAAACTCCAGGTGGGGCAGCAGCAGCACAAAGATAACACCACCATGCTAGGACAGCCAAATTGGACCATCCTCAGTGTCAACTGATATGAGTTCAAATGGCACCTGAGAGTCAATATCTGTCCCTTACAATGAATTGTGCCACCATTGGTGAGCAGTGCTGGCCACAGGCATGGAAAAGGGGCAGGGTGCCCCTCCATCCCTCAGGAAAGTCACCATCTTCAGATTGGGCAGAACGGGCTTACTGGGCTTTCAAACCCTAGTGAGGATGTTGTTAACAAAATAAACTGAATTTCACATCTGTGTTGATTTTTGCGTGCTTTTTAAAAGGACTCAGCCAAAGGTATGCTTTGGTGGTTGAGAAAGAACCCATTTAAGAAAAACCCATCCAAAATGACCTACATTACATTAGAAAAGTTAAACTCAGTGGTAGAACCTTCCTGCAAAGACCGAAATGTGTTGGGCGAGAGGGCACAGACTGGCATAGGATGTTAAAATATTAATATTGGTAAACATTCATTTGTTTAGATTTAATATAAAGCATAGAAAATAGATTGTAGAAATAGGCAGGAAGCTGTGCCCCTAAGGTAAAATGCAGTTTTATAGTTATGAAAATTTAATTTGACTGCTTTCTCAATAATTGCTCATATTTGTAGCAGCAGCACGCCAGCAAGATAGCGGTCAATCAAATGGACATCGTCCCGTAAATGCTCTTAAAAAGCCTGCGCTGCGGTGCCTGACGGGAGAAGAGCCTCACTTCCACTTGTTAAAAGATGCCTGGCTGCAAAGCACAGCAAGAAACTGGACCGTAGGAAATCTTTCTATATTGCCATTCCCCTCTCTTTCTCAAATTAAATTCCTGTTGGGAGCTGGAACTATTATTTTTCCCTTGTGAAAATGGAAAGTCTGTCACATCCTAAACTAAACCTTGAGCTCAGAATGTGTGGAATTCTGTTTTTAAACTTCTGGTTGTGGCCAGGAAAAATTAGGATGCCCTACAAGTATGGGCAGAACAAATATTTCTTTCCTAGGTGAGTGAAGGACAGTGAGGGGTTTCTTGCTGTGTGAAAAATCCCCCTGGATTGGAGGTGAGGGGCGGCAGCAGGAGGGTCCCTCTGTCTCTGTCTTCCCCCCCAGTTCCTCTCTTCCTTTTGTTCTTCTTCATTCCCCATTTCCCACACTCTTCATGACCGCTGAGAAAATGCCATTAATAACTGGTACAAAGAATCGTGCTCGGTGCATGGAGATAAACGGGATGACAAAATATCAACTTCCTGCTGCTCAGTTGAAGGCCCTATCTGTACAACTGGTAATTACTTTTAATTTAATTAGGACTCCTGGTATTGTTTCTATCTCATAGATTACATTATAACATGCAATGTGTTAAAGCAACAAGACAAATTGAGGTGAGAAAACACAGAAAATATTACCTTTTTGTCTATAAATAATACCACAGTTTAAGTCTTCAAAAAGCCCTCAAGTAGCTTGACTATGGGCTAATTATTATTTTCCTTATTCCTTTGGTCCAAGCAAAAATCATGTATAATCTATCAAAAAACTACATCTCCTGGGTTTTAAAAGGAATTATTTTTAACCGTATACTTTTTCTCTCTCATGCAGAATGAATACATGATTTATGCCCTTGTGTGCTGAAATGAAATTCTCATAACTAGAGTGAATGATCACTGGTGGTGGAGGGGGCTGATTTGGTGCTTGAGCCTGGGCTGCAAGAGTCGCTGGAATCCCTGTTTTTAGGGAAAGCACAGCAAACAAGGCAAGGAAGCTTGGGGAGAGATTCACTGGTTCAACAGAATGTGAAGATTCATTCCTTTGTGAAAGATGCACTGAATGTGAGTTCCCCTATGGGGCTCATAAACCCATTGTGAACTATGAAATAAAACCCTCCAGTGACCCTAGAAGTAAGTTGTATATGATAAGCAGTGGTCATTTGGCCCCCAGTGTCTGTCCTCCCAGATTGCTGAAGTATAGAACGGACAGTGGAGGAAGCGGGCAATGAAGAGAGAGAGGGGGTGGAGGCGCCAGTGCAGGGGACGGATGCCTGGCTGGAGCCCCACACGGAGCTCACAGTGGACCAAGGAAAACGGCTGTGTAAATAGCAAGTGGAGATGTGACTGGAGACTGCCCCGGTAATATTTTATTTTTCCATCTAGTCAATTAGATCTGGAAATTTGTTGAGATCTCCTCAGTGGCTTAACCAGAACTTGCTGTGAAAGTTTCATAGTCCACAGAAAGCAGCCAGTTTGCGCCCTCCCAGCGCCCATCCTTTCCTAAGACCCACGGGCTCACAGATCATTCCGGTGCCAAAAGATTGTAAAGAACATCGACCACAGCAACCTCACAGAATCACAGTCAAACCAGGTTGGGGGAAAGAAAATTAGCGGGCATATCCCAGCAAGACAGAACAAGGGCCTCTTTTTCAAATTCAGAGTTGTTTTCCACACACAACGTTGCTATTGTCCATTACACTAACTAGAAAATTCAAACTAGTGAACTTCAGAAACCTAACAAAAACTACCTAAAATTAAATATTGCGTATTTTTATTCTTTCTTTTTTGGCTATTCAGTTTACCTGGATGGCTGAGCTGATTATGGCAGTGGCTCAGTTTCCAGAACAATGCCTCTTTGGCAACTCATCTCCACAGTCTGGTAGAGAAGGGACAGCTGTTGCCCTATTTGCAGCCCAAGAAATCAGTCCTGGCAGCCAGGTCCCGCAAGACAGAGGACTTTTGACAAAATGGCACTGTTCGCATTCAAAAATAGCAGACTGTCATCTGGGTACAGTCAGGAAATCTTGCGCCTTCTGCCAAAGTGGAATTTTGCAGTGCTGATGCTCAGTCAATACAATGCTGGAGCAGAGATCTAGATAAAGGACACCTTCGATTTAAGGAAAACGTGGAGATTGCCACATGCTAAATATTTAAAACAATTTCTTAAGCGAGGTATGGTATTTTCTTTGAAAAAACATTCCAACAATTTTTATTAAGTAGAGGACAGTAAAATGGTGTATTTTCAATCATCATCATATTTTATCACAAGTCTTAACAGCTATACACAGGCTTCTAGGGGAGCTGCGTGCTATTTCCCCAAGAGGCAGAATGGAAGAGGGAGGAAGGGCGACAGGAAGACTGGGTCAGGGGCCAGGTGACACCTTCACACTGCTTTCTACAGAGCACCACCGTGACTTGGATGCCTGCAGATCTGGAGACAAAATAAATGCAGTACAGACTGATGGAGCTAACCGGCAACAAGGTCGAACAAGTGAGGCAGAGGGTAAAAGACGGCTAATTTTTAAAAATGGTTATCATAACTGAGAAAGCAGAAGCTCCCAGGATGCAATGCTAATAAGCTCTCACAGCACTTTATGGAACTAGGATATAACTTTGAAATACATCCTAATTTCTTCATGGAAGATCTTGCACAAGTCATGCCAAGAACGAAAATGAAAGCGTCTGTATGTTTCTTGCTGCTGCGTGGGAATTCAGGGAAGTTTTCACTCTCCGTGTGTTAGGAAAGGGAGGCAGGGCTCTCCATTGAGACATCAAGAGTACTATTGCACAGAGAAGATGTCACCCAGAGGAGAATGAATGACTCCCCGTCCGCAAGCCTGGACCAGGCCCTGTTTGAGTAAACAAACACTTGAGCAAGAAAATACCAGCTAATAGAGAGTCAGTCAGCAAGAAACGCGTACGAAGGGGAGTCGAGGAGGCAAACATTGGCAGCATCTCCTAAGCACTGTCCAAGAGAGAGGAGCTTTTGGACTTTGGTCCGTCCTCTCCAGATGGAATGAAAAGCCACTGCTTGCATGGCGACGAATGTGCAGAGTTAAACATCAAAGGATTTGGCAGATTCATGGCTCCATTAGCAGAGTAGTTGCTGTCCTGAAATGGATGCATCAGAATTCTTTATCTTTTATTTGAAAATTAGTTTAATCACTCCACGCCTTCTTTGTCTCCATTTTGTGTCCTTGCCACAAAACCTTCTGATGCGCGTGAAGTGTGTCTAGAGGGAAAGAGTATGCGACAAACCAAATCACGGGTTCCCATGAAGTGACTGTTACTCTCACCCCTTGCCCTTTATTCCTCTGCTCTCTCTGAAAGGGTAAGAACTTGGAAAAGCAAGGCCTGAGACAGAGGTTTAGAAAAACAACGATAGTTTGAGCTGCTAAAAAAATTGGTGGAAGTAGCCCAATCTTGTCCATGGATCTATATACTGATTTATGCTCTCGAGAACCTACCGTGGCTCCCTCTAACTTCACATAGTTTAAAAATGTAATGCTGAAAGGCACATTAATCGGCCGGGCATGGCAGCGTGCATCTGTAATCCCAGCATCAGGAGGCTGAGGCAAGAGGATTACTTGAGAGTCCAAGGCCAGCCTTGGCTACATAGTGAGTTCAAGCCTAGCCTGAGCTACACAATGAGACTCTGTCTCAAAAAGAAAAAAGAACAGAAAAGAAAAGACACACATAATCATCAGTGAAGAGAAACCAAGGCACAGACAAATCGTACAGCTTGCCTGGGACAGAGTTCCGCTCAGACCAGAGTACAGGCCAGTGTCCCTCAGCACCAGCCCTGGCCTCCTTCACGCTTGCTTTCTGGAGAAGACGGAGCTGAGGCTGCAGCAGGGGAGCAGGTCCAGGAGCGGGGTCCTGTGGGAGGTGTTATGAGTGGACTTCTTTGACCCCGGCTTCCAGTTCAGAAGTATTGGGTCTTCCCCTCAGCAAGCTCAAGCTGCCACCCCCACCCAGAATATGTCAGGCCAACCAGGATAGTCTTCAGACGTCAGCTCTTCACAGCCTGCATCTTGGTCCTCCCAAGAGACCGAAGTGGACCTTGCCAATGGAACCGTACCACGAACGGGGCAGAGGGAAGGCTGGCGTTTGAAAATGGCTAGTGGGTCGAACACGGGGACTGATGGAAGCTGAGATGGAGACAGACTCGGCACAGTATTTGGAGGGAGGAAAATAATCTCCTGTAGGTAATGAATGAGACATTCTCAGGAGAGCGCTACCTGGAATCAGCCAAGGGCACCTGGATGAAGCAATGCTGTAAAATTTGCACCACCTACGGGGAAAAGGAAGAACTCCACGGAAACCAATGGGGAAGACGGAAGGAAGTGACCCATCAGGAGCTAGGATGCGGCAGCGGCTCTCCAGCCGCATCAGTGGGTCGGTCTTGGAGAGCAGATGTGTGTGGAGAGCGCACCAGGAGGACGGTCCGAGCTTACGGACACCAAACTTCTGAGACACCCAAGAAGGCATTCTAGGTGCACCAGACGGGGACAAGACACACCCACTGCTTCCAGGCATGCCTGCCGGCGAGGGTGAACCTTTTAGTTCTGTCCACACCCACAGAAATAAACGCAGCTGTTCCGGGGGATGGGCACGGTTGAGGCAGACCTGCTGGCCTTGCTGATGACAACATGATGTCACCTGTTACGGGGACCTCTGCGGGGAGCTCCCCAGCCAAGGACGTGGCGCTCCCGGCACTGCCGGTCCTCTGTACCCCAGCGCACTCTCTATGCTTCTAAAGGAAACGCGTTCCCCAAACCCACCGCCTCATGCTTTAGCTTCAGCGTCTCTGCAACAGTCCCGACTCTCCCCCGGCATTCCTTACACACCCATGTGCTGCTTACTGGCTCAGAGTATTTTTATTATTTCTTGTTAAATAGAGTTCAGTGTTGTAAAAATTTATCTTTCCCATGGAATTAGTTTCACCACAGTAAACCCAAATTTTCCTACTAAGACTCAGTCTCCAACTCAAGAGCTTCCGTCTTCTTATCTCACCACCTGAACCGTGTTTACTTTCTATTTCTCTAACCAATCTTACTATCGCCTGAAAAAGCAGTGATCACGGGAAATGCCATCTTTTTCCTTTCCCTGCCAGTCCGGGCCACTTCTGAGACCAGCCATCTCGTCATAGATGTTGCTCCAACTCGCCGCGTGGGGACTCCCTACCAAACTTCACCCCGCCGACATCACTCAGTCTCATTACCAGCCAGGCCCTGTGGGCATTTGGGTTTGTGATCTTTGACCCGGATGATGATTCTCAAACCATGTTCCTCAGAGAATACAGCCAATTGGCATGGGTGCATCACTGTGGTGAAAAAAAGAAATAACACATAATGCTGTTTTTAGGGGAAAGGAAAGAAGATGGGTTCCTTTTTTTGGTCTTTTTCGAGACAGAGTCTCACTATGCAGTTCAGGCTGGTCTTAAGCTCACTTTCTAGCCCAGGCTGGTCTCAGATCCTCCTGCCTCAGCTTCCCAAGTGCTGGGATTACAGGTGTGCACCGCCACACCAGGCTTGGTTCCATTTTGAAGGTTCTGTCCCTCTCGATCTTTTGCATTGCTTGCAAACACCCCATTCCTTTTAGGGTAACAGGGCAAATAATGACCAAGAAGCTAGTGACGATAAAACAACGCAGCAGCCGCTAACACCTAAAGATCACTTACTGTGTGCAAGGTTTCTTCTCAAGTGTTTTCCTGAAGTCATTTAACCCTCGTGAGGAATATCTCAGGTAGGTGTTAGAATTGTCCACAGCTTACCCACAAAGAACCTGCATAGAAGACACAGCAATTGGAACTGACTTACAAGTACTCGATGTGCGGCGGGTTACGGGTCATTCCGGCCCCAGGACAGTGACACTGCTGTGTGCTTATCCCTATCAACACGTTGGGCATGGTGCTCCGAGAGAAAGAATTTTTACTACTGGCTCTCTAGGAGATGTGGTTGATCCAACCCACCCCCACCTGGCTTCTAGACCCCACCCAGCTCTTTTCTGAGAGTTGAAGTCCATGGCCCCCCATGTGGTAACCCCCAGGGTCCGCCATTCTTCCTGCTCCCCTGTGCCTCCGCCATTTGCAAAGCAGCTCTCCCCCTCTTCCCATCAAGACGTGAGATCTGTTTCTCCACTCCTTACGTCTGAGCTGTGCATGTGACTGTGGCCGGCAGAACAGGGACGAGTGACAGTGTGCCAGTACCGAGCCAGGTCGCAGAGGACTCCGCATGTCCCTGCTTGTTCTCTCGAAACCCAGGCTGGTTCCTGCTGGATGATGACCTATCTGAGTCCAGGCGAGCGCCAAAACCCTCACCAAGAGCAACCGTACGAGGAGGGCCATCCTGGGCTGGCCATTCCCAGATGACCTCTGCCGGCCGTCTGCACACTCCTACACCAGCTCAGCCGCCGACGGCAGACGCTGGCCCAGGGCAGCAGAACCAGGAACTCATGAGCAATAAGAGGTGCTCATTTTCATAAGCCTTCAGTTTTGGGGTGATTTAATCCGCAGCTTTAGGTCAGCAGTAGAAAGCCGACGCAGTAAGCTGCGGGCTCAGTCCCAGCACGGTGTCCACGACCGACCCTTCTCGTGAATGGATGGCTACAAGGAGCTGCCAACCGCCCACTGTGTGGCCGGACTTGCTCCAGTCACCTTTAAGTAGTTCTGCAATCACCCGGGTCCCAGTTACACCCGGGCTTCTCCCTGCGTGTGAGTGCCTTTCTCCGGAAACTTCTTAGCAAACTAGTTGCTCTTGGCCTGAGAACCAAACATGCCATTTTCCACAGCTCAGTGCTAGACTGTGACCTACTCTTTGGAGCCACAGTTGCCAAATACGGCCAAGTTCATCTCACAGCGACACCTGTCCTCTCAGATTTCACCCGTCCCCCGCCCCTGAATTCCCCACTGCGATCCGCCCTGAGCCCACGGCCATCTGCCCTGGCAAGGCAGCCGACTCCTCGCTACCTGTGCGTTTCTTCTGCAGGCACTAGCTGTGTCCCCCAGGCACCGCCGCAGAGGGGAGGAGTCCTGAGCCTACCACAGGGGACTCTACCTGCGCCTCCTCGTCAGGGCCGTCCTCAGTCTCGTCCCAGCTGCTGCACGGCAGGAGGCGCTTCATTCTCCACGGGAAAGATGGTCCTAGATAAGCGATGCGCCCTGGGGACCAAGGAGAGAGAAACACCAGGATGACAAACAGCCCATCTCACAGTTTTCTAGAACTTCTTCAGAGCAGATTCATCTCTGTGTGTATGTAAAATAACCCTTTGTGCATATTTCATGTTCAGTGGCTTTGTAGAAATAAATTTTGCCAAGGACATCATTTATGACAAATGTATTTTCTTCCATAGAATATTTGTTTTCTTTGTAAAACAAAAACAAAAAAATCCACTTCTATCTGATAAATTACAAAAAAAAATTACAATATTTTAGAGTTATTTATTTATTTATTTATTATTTGGTACCAGGAATCGAACTCAAGACCTCATGTTTGCCAGGCAGGCGCTGTACCGCTGAGCTGTATTCCTGTCCTGAGTCTTTTAAATCCTGTATGACAACCCTTGCAAGTGATGACCTTAAAAGGCTGACACCCAGCAGCAGACAGGAGGATGGGGTTACCCCGGAGCCAGGAAAGGGGGATGGGGTTAGCCCGGAGCCAGGAAAGCGGAGGTGAAGAGAAAGGGGGATGTTGGAGAAAGGACACAGATGTTTGATTAGACTAGGGGGAGAAGTTGAAGAGATTCATCATTCAACACATTGAGTACAGTTAAGGATAAGGCACGCTTGAAAATGACCACATGACGAGCACGTAAATCTGCTTAATTCAACCATTGTATTATATATACATGTATTATGAAATCATCACATTGTTCACTTAAGTATACACAATTGTATACAAATATATACAACTTTTACTTGTCAGTGATTCCCTAATAAAATCAAACTAAAAAATCTGAGTGTTTTGATTATCATTTTCAATGAAAATTGAATGTGAGCAAAACAAAAGCAAAGGAGGAAAGGAATTTAAGTCATTAGCAAAAACAAAACAAAACAACAAAAAAAAACAACATAGATTCTCCTTTCATTCTTCCAACACAACAATGAATAGGGTGCTATTCCTGCCCATCAGAAACCCTAATCTAACAGTGAACGGAGCACATTAGAAGCAATCGTAAAATTAAATGTGCTTAACTTTGATGGAGCCGTCCGGCACCTCTCACTGCTCAGACTGGAGCTGTTTTACAGAGCAGAAGCCACAATTAAGAATACTGCATATGTGAAAAGCCATGCGTCCGACATTTTACCATACCTTAGTAATTTCTTAAAAACTACGTCTCGAATGTGACAGAACAGGTCAAATGCTGACCAAAACGTGGATTATCTAGAAAAAGCAAGGAGAAAAAAGGTGTATTCCTAAGTATATTTCAGAAATTTAATTCAGAAGCCTCCCCTGAATGTGCGCCGTGTCACCCTGTTGATTACAGCTTGCCCTCGCCATGAAACGGTCATGAGATTAGAAATGCTCTGCCTCACCTTAGTTCTCTGGAACAGGTTTCATAAATGTAGAGACATATTCCTTGGATAATTCTGCAACCTCTCATTTCTATACGTACATTTATAAAACTTAATTAGGAACAATATATACAGTTTGGCAGGTAGTTACTGAAACAGCTCTATAGTTTTATGAAATATATTAGATTTGGTACACAAATAATGTAATCATTTAATGGGTCAATTTCAATTACACTTTTGCACTTGGCACCCTGGAAGTCGATTTCTTTAGCATACAGGCATTAGTCTTTTTCATATTCCTACATATATTTCAGTGTCATAAATAGAACTGAAACTAAATTTAATAAATCTTTTCTTCATTTTCAACATACCTCCTTATATGTTGTATATCCTCCATTCAATAGCAATTAATGACAGAGCAGCTTATAACTATCCCACATATTAAAACTTAAGACAAAATACTTTCTTGTATGTTCACAATATTTTGAAAGAATTCTTTGAATGCAATTTGGAATATAAATCAACAGCCAGTTTATTAAGCATTTTCATAACACTTCTCAAAGAAGGGCCACCTGCGACCTTGCTATAGTTACTTTCCTTGTCTCTGAGACAAAGTGCCCAACCCTGTAACTTACAGGAGAGAGGTTTCTCTAGCTCATAGTTTTTCAAGATTTCAGCCCATAGTTGGTTGGCTCCAAGGCAGGCTGCATCGCAGAAGGGCAGGGTGGAGAGCTGCTCACATCATGGTGACCAGGAAGCAAAGAGAGAAAGGGGGGCCAGGAAGGGAGATGCAGTGTGACCTTCCGGGTCACACCCGCAGTGATACACTTCTACCCAGGGCCCACCGCCTAACAGCACATTTAGCTACACACATTAATAGCTGAATCCACCATTCTACTGTAGATCCAAACCCATAACAGAAGTTAATCATTGCTTATATCAACTTACAAGATGCAAGCGTGCACGTGACAGGAGGCTCACTCTGTGGCAGGGGACCCCTTGCTTTGGGCGGGCCGGACTATTTGCAAAGGCTGGAGGCAGGGCAGTGAATAGGGTCTGAGGTAAAGGGACAACAACAACAGTAGAAAGAGAGAGTGGGCTTGATCTTTTTCACTCAATGCTGACTCCTTCAAAGCAAAGGTGCAGCTCTTTCCCCCTTTCTCACACTTCGGGGTGAGTCTTGGTAACAGGGCTAAGAGTGTAAGAACAAACTTCTTCATCTACTGCACATACACAGAGGGTTATGTAAGTACCACCAGAGGCTGGTGCTCCTGGTTTATATCTCAGAACCCCCAAAGAAAGATGCCTTACCCAAGGTTCCACAGCCAGTAAAAGAAAAGAAACAATGTTTCCTTGGGCTGTTGTTTTCTATTTTTCATTTTTATGAGTATATGTATAAGGAGAAGAGACACCGTTTTTGCTTCCAACTGTACTCTGACATTGTTCCCAAAAGCAGCTTGGTCTGACCCCAGGAAATCACTTTGGGGTAGTTACCACTTGGCACTAAAGCAACACTTAACAAGCTTGCCTTCCTCTCCTGGGAGATGAAATAGTCGAGCATGGCTTTTATTAAATGCCAAAGTGAACTCTGTGATTCATGGCAGTTTTTACACCGTTCCGGATTCAGAGAAGTTGGGACAGCAACTTGGGAGGTGAGAAGCGAGATAGGACAATTTAACAAGAAGAGAATTCTAGCTGTTATTTTGCAATAACTGGTGCATTTGCCATGATAGGGGAATGTCTGCCTTCTCTAAAGAAGACTGAGTACAAAATTGAAAGCAAGAAAATTAACACACATTAGTTCACTACCTATGTTGGCACTGGCATGGGCTTCTGGGTACTTGTTTGGTTATTGTGAGAGTGGCTCTTAGGTCACCCACAGAACCGGAGTTGAGCTGAGCATGGAGAAGGAGCTGGGGATGCTGAAAAGTGCAGGAAAAAGACTTGGAGACGAAGGCAAGAGAAAGGCCAAGGAAGAGTTCATGAATGTCAAATGACCACAAACGCCCACAGAAATCCGGGGCCTGGGCCTCTCAGCAAGTCCAGGCCAGAGGATGCCAGAGACTGAATCTCTAAAGTGTCAGTAATTAGAATGCGAACAGTGGGACCAAGATAATGCAGTCCGTACTCCGTATTTCCTAAGGAAGACTTCGAGAGGAGTCCGAGCAAGGTGCAACCCAGGAAGCTATCTGCTGATGTGAGCTCCCGCGCTGTGGCTGCAGGGAAATTGTTGTCCCCTAGGGATTTCCTTCTTCGCATTTGTAGCACCCCATTCCTAGGCGTCTTTCCCTTTTCCTGCTCTTTGAAAAAGGCTGTGTGGGCAGCAGAGCTAGTCGGTAACCACTAATGGGTTAAGAGGGTTGGAAACTCATTTGATTTCATAGTTGACTGTTTGCACGACTACAGGTTAAGCTGTGATTAGATTTCCATTTACAGTTCCCTCATTTTCAGGCATTTAAAAATAACTCAGCCCTAAAAGTTCTTTCTAAATTGATTGAACTGGAGCTTACCAATGAGTCACAGATAACCCTCAACCTCAAAATACACAAACAGAAAACAGCATCAAAGTTGGAGAGGAGGATATACCAAAGCGCTGAGTTTTTTTTTTTTTTAATTTCATTTGGGGAATGCAAGCCAATAATTTATGTCAGTGTGTATAATCATTTGAAGTCATTTTTCAAGGCGCCAAAATAAGTAAAACATTCAACTTCTGCACTTGCAAAGGACTTACCCCTTACACACACACACACGCACGCACACACACACACACACACACACACACACACATATTTCTCTGCATATAAATAGGGTAGATAAGAATTCAGGACACATATTCAAAGTCAAAATGGATGTTTTGTGATGGCCCACTGTCTGAAGGAAATCCAAATAACATTTTATTCCTCTTTTTTCAGCCTCACATTGGAGACTATTTAGGACTCTTCCCTGTTTGCTAATTCACAGCTGAAGATTAGCAAAAGTGTGGGATTTCTGGAAGCATTTGGTGCGGACCAAGGGCATTCAGCAGGAGAGCCTGGTGGTGGTATCTCTTTAGACCTCCGGCACAAAGCTGCTATTTTTCTTCCTAGCCCAGCTCTAGAGAGGAGGAACTGGTCTCTTGACCTGTTCTGCAACTTCCAGATTACAATTTCCTAAAGCACTACAGCCCCTCGTTAGGACACACGAAAGATTTGAAGCATCACTTTTCTTCGTGCCAAAGAGCACAGGATGCTGTCAATAAAGCTGACCTCTCTGCGAGCTGTCACTGTCAGAGGCAGATTCTTTACATGTCCTGGTAAGTCTGTCATTTGTCAAATAATTTCCCTTTGTAACAGAGGTGCACACACATACACAATTAATAAATCAGGGAAGAGAAAAACAGGAAGTTGGTAGAGAAAGCTTTATTAATTTGGCTTCCACTGATACAAAGTTCATGATACTGTGTCCTAGGTTAGACCAAATGCCATGTTCATTATTGATTAAGAAAAAAATTGCTGTACAGATAAAATGAGAAAATGAGAGTGGAGTGGGCCATGAGCAGACGGGACGGAGGTAAACTAAGCCAGCAGGGAAAGCTCCTAGGAGTAGCACACTTCGAGAGACACACTCAGTGTGTGGCTGCACGGTATCGGCTCCAGTGACTCAGGGGCTGGGCTCCTTGAACAGAGAAGTTGCTGCCTTCCAGGAGTCCAAACACACTGGCTCTCCCCCACGTGGACACCCGCGGATCCCCATATTCACCACGTGGGCAAACTCTATCTTGGTTGCCAATTTAAAAGCTGGCTATTTGTATCATGTTATAGTAGCTTGAGTACTGGATAGAAAGTAGCAGCACTGCACTTAAACATATAGAACATATATGTACACACATGCACTCACACATATACACTCAGAGAAACAGTGAACGCCCTCAAAGCTCTCAAGCTGCTGTGGAAAGTGTTATGATCTCTGCAGTTTTGGTTTCCCTCCACAAAAAAACAGAACATTATAATTTTAGGAAACACTGCACTTGGTCAGATTTCCATCCAATAAGAGCAAAAAGGAAAGGTGAATTGCCAGACAACTCACTTCATAAGAAATGCCTGCCCAGTGGCTGGATTATTCCAACCCTTTCTTACTGACGAATGAATGGCCCGTCGTCCAATACTCAATAACATGCGTGGATGAAGGTTTGCTGCTTCCTTTGAGGGCTTTGGTGGTTTTTGAAACCTAAATTTGAAGACAAATGTGTTTTCTTACAGAGAAGAATCACCTGCTTATTTGTGCAATCTTAAGCATCAAGTTCCTCCTTGTTATTTCATTTAACAATTTAGATTAGCCAGTCTAACAGCTGGAACTATTACAGCCTCTTGATATTTTTCCTTACGTCCAACCTTTACAACTTTTACAGCGTGTTCCTCAGTCCTCCACGAGTGCCGTGTGCCCTGGAGAAAGAGGCAGTGCTGCTGACTTGGGCGCCTGTCTCATCTCCACAGCGAATACTGTGTCTCCTCCCCATGGCCCACAGCAGCATGGAGCTGGGACACAGCTTGGAATCTGTGAAGTCAGTGTGGGCGATCACACCCACTCCTGGAAGGCCAGGGAAACCTGGGATTTCTCACAGAAGAACTGCTGGGTCAGCTTATTTTTCTTCCAGTTTTAGTCTGTATTAGTCCATGTGAGCAGTCCGTAACGAGCACATCCATTGTGGGCGCTGGTGCACACATAAACACATTCTTTCTGCAGCCCCACGCCATCTCTTGGTCCCTTTCCCAACAGTAAAAGATCTGTCTGCATTTCCTTTTTCTCTTTTATTTTGTTCTTTAATTTACTTATACTTTGGGTTTCTCACATAAGAGAAACCATGTTATATTCAAGCTCATGTGTTTATTTCACTTAACATCATGGCCTCAAGGTCTATTTGCCTACAAAGGACTCAAGTTTGTCCCTTCCTCTTTACTGTGGGAAGGAAAGAAGGGAGGAGAGGAAAGAAAGGAACCAGGCACAACGGAGCCTGGGGTTTGAACTTTGACTCCTGCCCCCTGGGTCACAGGTCAGTACTCTTTTCTGAAAGATTAAAAAACATTTAACATCTTTTCTTTCTCTTCTTTTTCTCTTCCTTTCTTTACTTTCCTCCCTTCCTTCTTTCCTTCCTTTTTCCTTGCTTTTTTCTTCTTTCTTCTTTTATTGCATTGAAGATTGAACCAGGGCCTCCACACCAAGTTACATCCCCAACCTTTTTGTTTGTTTGTTTGTTTGTTTGTTTTTCATTTCGATTCTGGGTTTCTGTAAATTAAAGCTGCCCAGGCTGGGCATGTACAGTATTTGTGAACCTTCTGCCTCAGCCTCCCATGTTTTCGTTTTTATAATCTCATTTAAATCTACAAATCCAGCTGAGTTAGAGACTCATGGTAACAAGACTAACAGCTATAATTTCTGAAACATCTATACCATGCCAACACCATTGTAAGTACTTGACATAAATTAATTCCATTTTTATGCACATTTTATAGAAGAGGATGCTGAAGCTCAGAGAATTTAAAGTACTATTTGTTATTCACCTTCGGATGACTAGCAATTGGCAGATCTAGTGTGGGAGCTCAAATCTGCAACACTCCAGGTTTTTTTCCTTTGTGACAAAATCCCTTCACTGTCTTCAAGTCGATTCTCTTACACTGAATCTATTTTCTAAATTCTGGAATATCAATGTACCTTATTGATCTTTCTCTTCTGGAGGACTTTCTTTTTATTAATTCAATGGCTTATTAGTAAGTTTCCTGAGCCGTGAAATGTGGAAGGACTGAGGTGAGTGAATATACTTATTCAAAAGTATAAAACAAATCCGGTGTCAGAGAAACACAAAGGCTATAATTTCTGAAAGGGGCTCTGCGTCCGCATTCCTGATGTGGGCTCCCCACCCGAGGCAGGAGGAGGCACAGCTGGCCTGGGCGTGCATGCTCATCTTTCAGGGCATGCATGTACACTCATTCCATACACGCGTTGTGTGCTATATGCTGGACACTATTCTGACATCTCTGCAGACCGTGGCTGATTCCATCCTTATAGTAACTCCCTAGTGCAGTCGCTGTTGTTTTTCTCATTATACAGCTGGCAAAAGCAAGCTTAGAAGAGACGGATCTGCCCAATGTTACACAGCTATCAACTAGCACTGCTAGAATTTGAGAGAGGCCTACTGGCCTCAATGCCAGTCTGCCTCTTAATTAAGGCTGCCTCCTAGTTAATATAGTTCAGATCTAAAACATTCCTCAAAAGCTTCTTGTGTTCAGTTGGGCTTCTGGGATGTGTTTGAATCATGAGGGCAGTAATGTCCATCAGTGGATTAATCCACCAATGAGTTCATGACTGAATGTACTATGAGGAGGTGGGGCTGGACCAAAAAAGATGGGTCACTGGTGTGACCTAGAAGGGGTATTCTTGTCCCTGGCTCCACCCTTCCTTCTCTGCTTCCCAGTTGTCACAGGGTAAACAGCTTTCCTCTACCAGACCATCTACCACATCATTTCTGCCTTGCAGCCATCAACCATGGACCGAGCCCACTGGAAACATGAGCCAAAATAAAGTTTTCCTCCTTTAAATTATGGGTATCAGGTGTTTGTCCCAGTGGTGGCAAGGTGATTAACATGAGCATAAAACTTTTGATTGGTGGTGATTCACTGACATTCTCTTCTCAGAATACATAATTCCTGGGCCCTCTAGGAGCTGAATGCTGTAGTGGTTGTTCCTAAAGTCTAGGTTTCATGCTGAAGATCTATGGTGATGGCCTTTCTGCCACCAGGTCATGGGTTTGGGTAATGTGTTTACCTCACATCTACTGCTTTTAGAAGATAGAAGACACACTGAAAACAAAGTGATTTGCTTAAATGTGGTCTTGCATTTTTCATGATATGCTTCATGAAGAAAAGATATATGTCTGGTACCAGTATCATGCCATTTTTTCATATTCTAGTATATAAGATGGCAATTCCGCTTTATAATCTTTGGCATGGAATAAGGAATTTGTTTAAGTCATCTTTTATTTCTAGTGCATAGCATAGTTCTTGGCTCATAGTAGAAGCTCAATAAATATTGATTTGAAATGATGGATAAAATTAGATGATATTCAAATAAAGGTTATCTTTCTTAAATCCTGTCTTCTGGTTTCAATATGAAATGGATTAATACCTTTCAATTATTCACCAGAAATTAAATTCTATAATGTTAAATGAATCAGAATGTATATTATATCTTGCCAAACTCCTGTACCATTTTTCTCTGTCTCTGGAATTTTCTTGGTTATTGCTGACATTTTACCTATTATAATATTTTCAACAAAGAAAACAGAATAGACAGTCTTCTGTTAATAGCTTTTGAAATGAATCAATTTATTGTCATAGTAACCCAAATTTACAAAACAGATCAATTAAGCAAAGATTTAAATTCTAGCTAGGAAGTGAATGTTTCTGGAAAAAAATAAGACAAATGATTATATTTTTTCAAAAATAGCAAAGATAAGCTTTTCTCTGCCTCTGACAAATTTCCCAAGGTAAAAAAATGCAACCTATCAGAATCCAAATTGGATCTGGGAGGTGAAGAACGACAAAGACTTGATAATGATACCATACAGCCAGGAGAAGGGACCTGGAGTCCCTACTCTGTCTCCTCCTTCCGCTATGGGTTCATCCTCAGACTCCAGAGGAGCCTGCTAAGTCTGGGGGAGCCCCTTATCAAAGTGTTCACAGCACTTTATGTGCCTTTTCCTCATACAATTATTAATTTGTAAATATATTCTAATTTTGCGACTCTTTGATTAGTGTTTGTCTCTCCCTGAATATGAGCTCCATGGTATCATGGCCAGATCTGTCCTCATTCTCATGGATTCCCTGGAGATGATCACAGGATCTGAAACAAACAAGTTACTCAAAACACAGTTGTTAGAAACACGGCATCCAACGTCCTTGGCAGGATTGAGTCCTGATGCAAGCAGTAAGAATTTAATATTTTTTTCTCTTGTGTCTTTTAAAGAAATAAGCATGGAGAGCAACATGTGAGCCACAGTGATCCCACAGCAAGCTGAGTGCTATCTCCAGTTATCTACTTTCAATTTAGACTGGGAAGTTTTACTTCAAGATGGAATTGAATTCCTCGAGGTAAGAGCGCTCATGTCTCAGTGGGCCTTTAACACAAACTGATGACTTCACCAGGATCTGGAGAGCAGTTCGCCCCGAGACCGCTAAGATGCCTTCTGGTCAGCCTCTGCCCGTCTGTGAATCATCCTGGTCTTTACCAGTCACTCTAGACTTCTCTCTCCTACTAATATAAGCCTGTTATTGACAACTAAGGTAGTCAACGTGGAGTGACTTTGTTGTTAAAGCCAACAGAAAATGCACATTCCTATCACAGCACAATCAATAGTGATACACACAATTGTTGAAAGAATTTTATGGAGAAAAGGAACTTGAGAGGCTCCCAGAGCCTCCACAAGAAAAACCAAAATCTTCTTCAGAAAGGATATGGGGGTCTCTTTTTGTTCCTAACATATTAAGAAATAGCAGTTGGTTAAAACACCTTCCTTAGAAGGTTGGCTCATTAATGGAAAGGCAGGAGAACTAAGCTCAGAAAAGCAAGAGCCTCGACAAACCTCTCATGGAACCAAAATGAAGCAAAAGTGTGTTTGTAGCTATCTTTAAGTCCCACTTTGCATGCAGCTCAAAGTGCAGCCAGAGCCCCATGGTTCGCTTGGAGTTAGGTGCCCCTCCCAACCGAGGAGAAGCAGGATGGTCCGGTTTGTGGCCCACTGAGAATGCACAGTGGGTAAAAGCAAGTTCCCAAATGGAGCCCACACCAGGGTTGCCAAATGGCAGATACATGGGTGCTGATGATCATCATTGGAAAGTCCAAGCACAAGCGGAGTCAGGAAAAAATAAAGAGAACCACACTTTCCTTGCTTCTAACTGATTCTCTTCACACAGTCTCTTTGGTCAGCCCCTAACTCCTCTCTGCAGCCTTTACTGAGTGAAGCAAGAGAGAAGGAGCTCGGATCTCCACTCTGTCATTTTGACCATGACTCTGCTGGTCCCAGACATAGGTTCCTGCGTTCCAGCTAACTTCACTTCCCTCAGTCATCCCTGCCATGTGCGTGGATTCTCAGAATTGTGGCCTGAAGGTCTCTCCAGGATTCTTAGAGGCCCTGCATTGCCCACATTTCCTCAAAGCTGTTCTGCACTCTGTGAAGGGTGCTCCTGGAACAGAGCAGAATGAGGATGGAGAATATTTCACACACCTGCATCTCCTGCAGATGCTGTGTCTAATGGCTGATGATTCCCAGGCTTAGCCTTTCCTAAGGGGAGTATTTCCCACGGCACACAACCAGTAAAAGGATCCTGTAATGGTGTCTCCATGCTGGCTCCTAGACATCCTGATCAACCAACCTGAATAACTTTGCTTCAAATTCAACTCCTCATAAGTCCTTGAATTATGCTCCATTGAGTCCAACTTTGTAAAACTTCAATCTTAACAGATTTCTCTATTATTTTACATCTTCATGTTCTTTTGATCCTGATGTTATCACCGTTTGTATTATTCATCCTCCATTCAAATCTCTTGTCACCTGAAAATTAGATTTGCACCCTCTGGTGAAGAAGTTAGCTAAGATAAGAGAAAGAAAAAATCAAGTGGCGTCATCACAGGCCTTGCTTAGTCCGGCATTCATCTTCCGCTTACCCAACTCTTAGCAGCCCCAACATCTGTATAGCTGTGCCACCACACTGCCTCACCGCGCTGGCCAGGGTAGCCTAAGAGATCCCCAAAGGCCCTGTGTCTAAAGAGCCTGTCAGTACTTCCCATGATTTCAAGAGCATACTAGAAAATAGCAGCAAGAAGGACGTCAGGTTGTTTTGGTGCAATTTCTAAGCCATTGCGGATTTATCCGATAAACGCTCAGAAACATGACATTATCCACCCCCCTCTTCCCCTGGGAATGGACTCAAATACACAGAATGCAGATTCTTCTCTGAAGAAGCACGGCCCAAATTCTTCCCTTTTGGAAACTTAGAAAAAGTCCTCTATGGTTTCTTCCATTTTGATCATCCTTTGAGCTCAATGATAACTCTTCTTGAAACCTTAAAGTGAAATAAAGCTAGGAGACTAGAATTTTGAAATATCTGGGTGCTGTTCATGGCACTGGGTGCTCATTCCCACTCAGCGAGGGTTGCTCCATTATTCCCACCACAAAGGGAACTCCTCCGGACTGAACAAACCTGAAACTGTGCTCCCTGCACCCCCTCCGCCAGCTGGTGACACAAGCTGCCCAGTACCAGAGCCTCTCCTGCTTACTACTTTTCCTCTCACCACACAGCAAGAACTCCTCAATAGAAGCACCTGCAGCAGGCTGGGAAGTAAGTGTGTCTGCGTGTGTGCGTGCATGAGTGACATTTAAACCATCTACACACCCATTTTTGTCCTATTCCTTTGGTGTAGTTTGAAGAACTGTTTGACTTCTACCTTGCTTTCTTGTATACACCAGACCTCTAAAATATAGGTTATAGTCTTCTCCCTTAAACGCAATAAAAACCTAGAAGGTAATCTGAGGGCAGAAATCGCCTAGATTTTTCCCAGTCTTTCTAGATTAGAACATGAGGTAAATTCTTTTGTTATTTTGTTTCATGATTTATTTTTAGTGACCCATCTTTATAGTCATCCTGAAACATTTCATTTGGAATCAATTTATTAACTAGGTCTTGTTCAATCATTTCATGAGGTTGCATACTATTCAGCTGCTGGGCACATAGTGCCAGAACAATGCGGGAAGGGAACAATGGGCCAGGACATCAGAACCGGAACCGGAACCACCAGCTCTGGGGGCGTCACCTCCTTAGGGGCTGTCAGCTTCGCCAGAACGTTTCAGACTCAGCGTGAAGTGTGTCAGCTCCTCTGGCCTGGTGTCTGCCAGTGGTCACTAGGGAAGCTCCTTCTGTCATTGTAGAATATTGTTTTCTTTAATTTTTAGCAGTTCTCATAAACCTCAGCACTTTAAAATTTTGTTCTAGAATAGAATGGAATTTTACAGAGCTATTGAACCTGCTGGGTTTTTTTGTTTTGCTTTGTTTTGTTTCTTTTTGTTTTTGTTTTTTTTTGGGGGGGGGAGCCATGGACACTTCAAGACAGAACGTTTCCTGTGACCGTCACTTTGCCATCCTTAAAAATACCTTCTTTATTGCATCACCAGGTTCCCAGTGTTGGTAAAATAGCTTAACCCTGTTCAGCTAAACCTGACAAAGCACAAAGCCCTGGGCCTCTTTTCTTTGAGCAGTTTCCTTTTCTGTTGTTTAGACTCCAGAAACAGGCTTACATTTCCTTTGCCTTGTTTATTTTTCTAAAATTTGCCACCTTTAAATAGGATATACATTCTCTTCTCTGCCCACCCCTAACCTTGGTGTTTTTGCAAAGAACTGTTTGGTTGCAAGTATTGGAAGCCTCTGCCTGGTTTAGTGAAAAGGAAAAGTGCACGTGTGTGCATGTGCATGTTCACATGTGTACGTGTCGGTGTGCGCACACGTGTGTGTGTGTGTGTGTGTGTGTGTGTGGCAGCTTCTTTCCCCCTGCAGCTGAAGTTGTTGGGTAGGAAGACCCCTGCTAGGATTCCAGCCACCACCCCGCAGTCCCTCAGCTTTGGCCTCAGATCTGAAGTTACTGCTGTCCTCAGGCCGGCCCCCATGTGTCACTGAAAACCAACTGGGTGAGCCCGGGTCCCTGAGGTCACGCCCATGAGCCCTGGGGCTGTGGTGCACTCTGCGCGTGCCTCGCTGTGTCCAGTGCCCTGCGCGGGGCTGGCTCAGGCTAAGTTCTCAGTAACCTTTTCTGTGCACGGCAGAATGAGTGTCTGCCATAGGCTGTGCCCAAGCGAATGGTTTTAGACCTCTCCTCCACAGCATAGACGAGATGAAGACTGGAATGTCAGGGTTTTAAAAGTATCATTTAAAACTACTGCCTGGAATCAAACTGCATGCTGTCCCAGTCACCAGCCCCTTGGCTGATGGGAATTTCAGCCTGGGTCACTGGGGAGCCCCTCTCCCCTCTATTCTGTGTCGGCGTAAAAATGCTGAGCCTGTGTGTGCCTGACAAGCACCTGAGAAGCAGCGTCTTCACCGCTGGTGGCCGCACTCTCCTTTGTCCCGGCCACTGCCCAGAGCTGAGGGCTTCCTCAGCCTGCCCCATTCAGTGTGAACCTTTAGAGATGTGACCCTCTGCGGAGTCCATTTTTCACCCAGCCTCCAGCAGGGGACCTGATGGCCCGGCCCTCATCACGTTGTCCCTGTGGCCCAGGGCTCACTCTTCCTCCTCTGCCCTCTGAGAACCTCTCTCTGATGAGCCATGCTGGTTAAATGCAAGTTATCCTTTTTAAGAGTGAGAGCTAATTCTAGTATTTTATGAGTGTGTGGTCCTCTGAGGGGGAGTAAAATGGACAGTTGGCCCCTCTGGCCACCATTCAGCAAGTTCATGGCTGCCTCCTCCACATCCTCCACCTGGATCAAAGCAGAGCGGGGAGTGCTCTCTTATCCCTCCCCCTCCTTGACTTTATCCTTTTCTCTGTCCTCACTGGAGGGGTGATTTTAAGCACAACCACAACCAGAGGATGCTTGGGTGTTCTCTCCACCAGTGTGTGTGCCAGGACTAGCATGCTCCCCCTCCCCACTCCCAGCAGGCAGTCATTTAACTACCAGCTTGGCTTGTGCTGTAGTTTTCTCCTAGTCCAGTAGCTACTGAAGCTGTCACTGGTTTGTTTTACCTCTCTGATAATGCATAAACCTATTGGTATGGTCCAGCCGCAGATACCAAAAGAATCCCAGTTCTAGCCACAAACACAAAAACAACAATCACAACAGCAACACAACAACAAAAACTTGAGTCTTCCTGTTCAAAAAAATAAATAGACATGACCACATTTCATTTAGCTGTGGTGCCTAAATCCAGTTTGAAAAAAGAATCCATCTTTTAGCCAAAATAGACAATATGTGAAACCAACAGCTAACGACATTAACTGTATTTGAAACATGCCTTGAGAACACAGTCAGCATCTTGGTTGTTGATAGATTTGCAGAGCTATAGAGACCTGGGGAGTGTGTGGCACTCTAGGTACCCCGGGTCAGGGCAGGCAGCGGTGTGAATTACCCAAGTCCTCGGGGCTGGGCTGTCAATGTTATCTACACGCGCTGAGTGATCTCTGCAAACCCAGGTCGGGAGAGGGACAGCCTGGCTACCGCACATCCTGGAGACAAAAAGGGAGAGAAAAAACAATGGTCCCCAAGTTCACAGAGTCGGTGTGGCTACTGCAGACATTCCCTGGGTGGGAACCATCGGCCTTGCCCTGCTCCTTCCTCCGGAAAGCTCATCAGAAAAGCTTTCTCAGATTCTCCCGGTAGTTATTAAACGGCCTGGAAAAAGCGCAGGGGAAGATGAAAATAGGCTAATATTTTAAAATTCAACTCAATATTTAGACTTTCAACTCAGCCCACTTCTGTGCTGAGGAAATACCTGGTTACTCCTATAATTCATTACTGTTTCCTCAGCTCCATTGCTTAAGTTCACCTCTGTTTTAATTTTAAACATGCAGAAGTCCTTCGGGCGAATGAGCACCTTCAGTGGCAGCCTGCACCTACGGTCTGCACTGAAGCCAGCCAGCGCCAGTCCCGAAGAGCTGGCCCCACGGAGCTGTGGGGAAGACGGGGTGCTCTCGCCAGCCCACTTCCGCCCCTTCGGGGTTTAGGGAAGCATGAATAGTCTCCAGCCCTGCACTCGCATCCATTCCAAATCGCCGTTCATAGAAAAGTAAGGCAACTAAATTTGAAGTTTAAAACAAGACAATCCTTGCAAGGAAAATCAGTCACTTATCAGCGGAGTTCCATGCAGCTCATTGGAAATTCAGAATTTGGAACACAAATTTAGAGTATTGAACATGGCATTATTCAATGCCTGGCACGCGGTCAGGCAGGGCAGTTAGCCAAACAAGCTATCTCTCTACTTACAGGTGAAACAACGGCTTGGAGAATCTTAAAAATTTGAAAACATTCATAAATCAAAATGGGAGGTTTTCTAAGGGGGAAGCGAACACTGTGCCAAGTTAAGCAAACTAAAGAAGAAAACAAGCCGGCCGCCGACACGGTTTTCATGACAGACACTCACATTTCTTCAAACAATATCAATTAGTGTCTTCAGAACAGACTTCCCAAAGATGATATTTCAATCAGAATATTTTCCCCGTGTAAAGAGTTTTCTCTCATTGTTTTCGGGCTGCAGGAAGCAAGACAACGGGTGGTGTGAGCATCGCGAACAAAGGCAGAGCTCACGCACACATCCCAGGTGCATGATGGGACCAAAAACTACCGTGGCTCTTCCCGAGCCTGGAGTGAAAACCAGCGACGCTGACCACCAGCAGGACTTCCTAATGTGGGGCCACTCCCCGTCTGCATGTGCGCTTCCTTCCTCTTCTTTAAGGGATGCTTACAATTTCTCCGTTTCTAAGGTACACTATCTGTGTCATCTTGTCATGAGGTTAAATCAAGAAAAAGAATATTTTTATTCCCTTAGAGTATGAAATCCCAAAGGAAATAAAAACAGAAGACAAATTCTTCCAGGCTGAGTCAGTGACGGAGCCACTCTTTGTTAAGGAAAAGCCAGGCAAGAATTAAGCCAAGAATAAGGTTGATCTCAGACTGCACAGAGTGGAGCAAAAGTGAGAAGGGACAGCCCTCGAGGCCTCGTGAGCTGGGCACTGGGGGGACGTCTGCATCTGGTGGTTGGAGAGCACAAGAGGGGTGACTGAGGGACGGAAGCGGGACATCTGAGCCGCGTACTGGGGTGAACGAGCCCTGGCACATAAGAAAGCGGGGAGGGGAACTCAGCCTTCCTGTGCTGTGCGCATTTCTTCCAAGGCCCCTGGGTCTGAAGTCTGGGCCATGCTGTGTCGTGGGTGTTAAGCAGGTCATGTCCAAGCTAAGGAGCTGCCTCACCCAGCTCCAAGAGGCAGGTGCACATCCAAGTCCCCCCCACTTGTCCATAAGACAAAGGAGCCAAGGTCCTCCCTGGGTGACAGAAGCCCTCCTGCAGTGCAGAGCCGTGCTGAGCACACAGGTGACACCCTTAGCTGAGAAAGAATGGTTACTCTGCCTTTTTACTCCTTCTGGAAGGCTAGCACAGTGGTGGAATTTTGGAGATACAGTACTGTCACAGCCACGTAAAATCGTTCAGTATTGGAGGTAAAATGTGACTTTTCTAAATCATCTGGTTGGTACTGTGTGAAAATCAAAGCTCACTTCTAAGCGAAAGAATCAGGGACACTGTGCTTTCTACTCGCATCGTCTGTGAAGCAGACGCAGCTGGGCTGGCGCTTGTTCCCGGGCGGAGCCCCCTCCAGTCTCAGCACTGCTGGCTGCAGACTCGTCCTCGGGGCGTTTACGCTGGTGACCCCTGGCCTTCCTTCGCCTGGTCCAGGCTGGGTGACTGTTCTCCAGGACAATGGAAAGTGGGCACTGGAGACTTCCTTGCTATCCCGAGCAGTCTCTGTCCTTTGTGTGGCTTGGGTCATGTCTATTCACCCACGCTCTTCTCTGTTCTCTTGGTGAAATGCATCATCCAACAGCCCCCGAAGAAATGCAGGCGAAGAGCTAAGTTTCTGAGGTGTTGATTGACAGGACTTATTTTTACTTGATCTTGACTCCATTGATTGGCAGCTTTGGTGAGTACAGGCTTCTAAATGAAGACTCCTTTCCCTCAGATGTTTGAAGACACTGCCTCATTTTCAGCGGGCTCCAGGGTTGATGCTGGAGAGAAGTCATTTCTATCCCACTGGTTCCTTTATATGCAACCATGCAATCTGTTTATCTACATCTTCCTCTCTGGAATCCTTTAGAGTTTGCTCTTTATCTCTGCTCTTCTGAATTTCATAGAATAATGTGCAAGATGTCACCAGAGAGCTGAGTCCTAATACCATGATGTCCTAACACCACTAGGAACTAGAGACATATCTCAATTCTTTGTGTCCTTTTTTTCTTTTTCTTGGTACCAGGGATTGAACTCACTACCTCATGCTTGCCAGTCAGGTGCTTACACCACTGAGCTAAATCCCTGACCGATTCTTTGTATCTTTGATAAAAGATTTCAGACAACACAGGGGAGGCTATTGTATGCTATATAAACAGAGTTTATTACAAAATGAGAGAGAGAGAGAAGACAGAGCTAGAGAGGAAAGACAGAGAGGAGAGAGAGCAGAGACAGAGTAAGGAGAGAGAAAAAAGAAAGAGAGACAGAGAGGCAGAGAGGAGAGAGAGAGAAGAAAGAGAGAGGGGAGAGAGAGACAGGCATAGAAACAGAGAGGAGAGGCAGAGAGGAAAGAGCAGAGATAGAGAGGAGAGAGAGAGAAGACAGAGAGACAGAGAGAGAGAAGGAGCCTTCAAGCATAAGGTGAGCCAATGCCAAGACAGCAGCTGCACCGGATGAGGCTTCCGGGACATTCCTACGATGAACCGAAGGAGCAGCCTCTCCTTCCTCAGAGCTGACTGCTCTTTTCCGAGGAAACCGGGTGTGCTGCCCTCCTGGCTTCCTGTGTACTCCCCAGGTTGACGTCTCCTGTTTGGTCTATTCTGAGACCTGGAGGTCTTTCCAGCCCCTCCCCATGGCCTGGACCTCGGATGTTACACTCTCTCCAGCTGAAGTTTGAAAGCACAGCTTGTGTGAATTCTGTCTATAGCTAATAATTAAGAAGGTGAAGGAAAAAGAAAAACTCAGCACATCTTCTTTGCTTCTCAAGTAGCTCCAGCTGCCTGTCTCCAGGCCTGCTGCTGCCTAACTTTCTGCCTAACACTAGACATTTTGTATTTTTCTGGTCCTTTCAGGGACATTTTTATTCAGTAAGATTTTAATTCTAGAAATTATTATCCTTTGGTTCTTGGAAATTACCTTTTATTATATTTTTAATAACTTCTTCCCAACTATGCTTTTGTGTTCTATGTATTTAGAGAATATATTCCCTCCCTCCCTCTCTTCCTTCTTTCCTTCCTTTAAATACTAGAGCTCCTAGAATAATCTTGTTTTCTTGTCCTTTTCTGTTGTGTTTTTAGATTTTTGACTTCCTGTTCGTTCTTCTGGATCATTCAACCCTTATACTAAACTTTTAATATCTGTTCCCACATTTTTTAAATCGTCAAGAGCTCCTCTTTGTTGTCCAAACGATCTCCACAGCATCCTGAATGCATTTGTGAATGAAGTATTGCTTCCCTACCTCTTGGGATAATAAATATAGTTTCCTTATCCCCTGGCTCCCTTTTTCCTTGTTAGTTTAGGTTCCAACTTCTATGTCAACATTTTATCTGAAACACCAGGTAATCTTGGAGTCCATTCCATTTCAGCAAAGCACGAAAATGCTTGTGGGCCTACAATTGTGTACTTGGGTGGGGCTTTGGAAAACCAAACAGAGCGGGGGTATTTGCCAGGCTGCCAGCCTATGGGAGCATCTCACAGGTCTATTCTTGTAGACTTTTACTCTTGGGTGAGTTCATTTCCTCACAGAAAAATCCTGTCTCTTGATGGGGTAGAAGGAGAGACCTTAGTGCTCTAGGACATGAAAAAAAGCTGGGGTTTCTTTTCCAGTGTGAGACTTTCACACAACCCCCCAATTCCACGTGTCCCTCAGCCTCCCTCTGGTTTGCCCAGTGATACAGATTTTGGAACCTCTGTGGTACGTCCTCCCCAGAAACTGACCCTGCAGGCTTTGGCTGGGATGGAGGAGGAAATAGAAAGGTCCTGGAATTTGCTTCCCATTCATGCACTAGAGCCAGCCCCAAGCTCCTGCCTCTGTTCTGACCTTCAGGGGCTCATGTACATCACCTCCAATCCCAACTCTCAGGTAAAAATGAGGCACACCTGGCCTTTCTTTGACTTTTCACCCCATCCCTCCAAACGCTTAGCTGCCACCCAGCTCTGGCCAGCGTGGCCTTGCCCTGTAACTCCCAACTCTGCCATACGCATCTGCTGTCACCCCTTCTCACCGGCACCTTCTCTTGTGTGTCTACGCCTTTCCTGCTATTCAGTGGTTAGCAGAGAAAATGTAAACAAAATCTGCCAATGAAGCAGGAAATCTGGGTAGAGTTTTCAAGCAGCCTTCCTTTTGTTATGGCAAAAGTGTGAAATTCACTCACAGGTGACCAAGAATCAAGAAACAAGTGAGTTTAATTTAAAAAGCCAGTGGACATCAGGACAACTAGGGAGTAGAGGTTGCTGACCCTGAGTCTTAGTTTTACATTATCTTGTATACATTCTTAGGGAGTCACAAGATCTCCTAGTTGCTCTGGAGACCACGTTACACCATGTCATTTTGTTGGAAAGTCACAAAACACCTCTCCAAACATCTGGCTAGTTTGTCATTCAGGATGTGGCCATAGGCTGTCCAGACAAACTGCTTGTTTCTTCCTTTGTGATTCCATGGTTAACTAGGGAGGGGGCTAGTCCAGAGAAGTAGATTAAGGTTCATTTAAAGTCCAACTACTGGTTAAAATGGAGTCTAAAAAACAAAATGGAGTTTCTTTTGCTCTCACATTCTAACGACATAAGCACTGCAAAAGCCCAAAGCTTTGCTACTCTGGGCGTGGAGAAGCACAGTGTGTGTGTGAGCTGGCTCCAGGCCGTCACCCGAGCAGCTCAGTGACACTGCTGGTGCTTCTTGCTGACCACTGCCTCAGGGGATGGGGACGAGGGTGCAGGGAGGTGATGTTTGGAGCTCATTAATCCACATCATCGCCATCGCTGCCCGCAGGGGCAGAGACGGCAGCGTGGCTGCCCCCTGGCTCTTCTCAGCTGGAAACTTCTCCTGGATTTGGCCACCAGGTGGCCTGCCACCCACCCACAAAGGCAAGAGCATTTATATGGACGGCCACAGAAAAGCTTCCAGGAGACACAAAGTCACCATTCATGTTCTAGGCGTGTGACCTCAATCCCAGCATGCTTTCCTTGACCTCTGCACCCTCATCAATGTCACAGCTCCTTCCAGGCCTGCTGATCCCCATTCATTCCGCCTGACTCACTTTCAGCTGCCTTGTCTCAGCTGATCAGTTGTCACGATGAAGTCAGGTACTAAAATACCTGACTGTACTCAGTGCTTACAACCAGACCAGATGGACCATGATGTCCTCACAATCGTGTCTCACCGCATGACAGGAGAGAGCTCTCTCAGAGACGCACCCGTGGGTGGCTGTGTGGACACCGTAGAGCACACTTGTACACACAAGGCTGGCCATGGCCTCAGGAGGGAATACTGTCTCGGGGACTGCCAGCGCAGATGCAGCCCATCCTTCACCAAACGTCACACGTGGGGGCACGACTGCAACTCATTTGCTGCCCCATGTAACCCCATGGAGGCCAAACTCCCACCGTCTCCGTCTCACAGATTGGAAAATTGAGGTAATATTTACATGGCATTTTCTCACGCATTTCTCTCACAATGACTGACAATTCAACTTAGTCATCACTCCAATGAGGCAATGATGAAGATAAATTCTGGAGCCAGAGTTCCTTGGGGAAATTGTTTATCTTCTCTATTCTTTAAATCTCTATCAACAAAATGCAGATAACAACAGATAAGATAAGATGGTTGTTGGAAAGATTAAGTAAATTCATGCATGCAAAGCGTCTTGAATAGACCTGTGCATGCTGTCAGTAATAGATGTATGCTAGTTATAGAAATGCACTGCCAGAGATTGAAGTATGCTTCCTATGTTAACACTCTGTATGCTACATCAGAATCTAAGTTGTGCGTGTGTTTTTCAAAAGCACATCAGTTCAGTATGGTCACACACACACACACACTCACACACACACTACTTCCTGAACACATGAACACTTACAAACTATTTAGCAGTTGGAACCACCTGCCACGGTTTCTTGATCTTGGGCCCATGGTCCTCCCTGTCCACAAACAAAGCAAACTCAGGCTACATTCTCGGATCTCTCCCTCTGCTGCAGTGGTTTGAGGGAACCACCGCAGGGTGTGGGCACAGTCTGCACTGTAGGTTTTGGCAGCCTCTCTTCCTATCCCATGGAATTATGAAGAAGAGAGAGCAAGATCCGTGGTTGCTGCTTAGCATTGTGTTCTATCACTTCATGCAGTGCCTGCCCTGTAACTATGTGCTGAATGAAAGGCTGCTGAAAAGCACAACCACCTGACGAATGAATGAATGAGTGAATGAATGAATGCTTGTGGGAATTCACCTCCTTTGGGTGAATTTCACACACGCAGCAAACAAGTGAGGAGGAATCCATTAGCTCGCAGCAGATCTGATGACAGTTCTCCCTTGGCTGTCAGGACAGTGCTCATGAGATTTTTAACTCTGTGGTCTCGGATTAATTGATTAATACCCACAGAGGTTAGTAGGAAAGGCAGAGGAGAACGGGTCCAGGGAGCACTGTGCGCATTAGAAATCCCTGGAAAGAGTTACTCAGGAAAGCGTCCTCAGGCTGTATCAGCGGGAAAGGGCTTTGGGGTATGAATTTAATAAGCCTGTCACTCCCAGGGGTGTTTCACAAACCATTGCCACCCCCACAGTCCTAAATGCCTGTGAGATTCCAAGTTCATGACAAATAAATGCAGACTGTGTGAGAGAGGGAGGCGGAGAAGGGGGACGTTGTACAGGCCACGCCCTAGAAGACAAAAGAATCGTGAGAGAAAGGGTTAGAACAGCCAGAAAGAACATGAGGCCAGCTGCAGAGACGGCTGAGCGTAAGTGATGATCCCATTCGTGCCGGCAGTGGTGCAGGCAGGAAAACTCACAAATGCTTCACAGGATGGGCAGGGGACACACAAGTCTTCCCTTTAGGTGGCAATAGATGTGATCCATGTAATTTCACAACTGTACCTTACGGGGACCAACGACCACCTCCATCAGCAACTAATTTGGTCAGTTTGTTCCTTATCAATTTATGCATTTATTCAGCTGATATGAAAAAGAGTCGTCTACTATGTGCCCGGCTTCATGCTTGGTAGCTGGTGACACTGATGAGCAAAGTGAAACGTAGGGTCCCCTCTCAGTGCGTCCAGCCTGAGGAACGGAACATCACTCACCCTCCTCTGGGTTGGAATTACCCTAATATCTACCTAGGCTGCACCTTCCTGCATTAAATAAACTACGGTGATCAACAATGGGAGACAGTTTCCCTTCTACAGAGAATACTAGATGGACACATAGTAAACTACATAAGGTGTGACAAAGCTATACGGCGACTGCTTAAATGGTAGAAGTTCACTGTAGTAAAAGACACATTGCCTTTAATTCCCCCTCAAAATCCTTCCCCTCTCTTTGGATACACATATCCCACCGCTCTTGTTACTTTCTGGAAGTCCTCTTTCCTCAGTGTCTTTATGGGATGTGATAAAAACGACAGTGAATGCTCCAACAAGAAGGACAGGCTCGTAAAATATGATACCGCGTCCTCCTCCACCTTACACACCAGGCCTGGTGCGGTGTGACTTCCGGCTCCCCACCAAACTCAAAACGACCAAGGAAAGGAAATGCTTTGAATCAATTCAGGCCGTCCAGGCAGCCACAACAGCGCAACTGAAGACGCTCAGAAATATACACTTCGATCTTTGGTTTGCTCTATCACTTCTGAGAAGAAAAGTAAGTTTTGGTGAGAACAAAATTATTTAAATTTAGAATAAATATACTATAAAGAAAAATTATAGGATTTCATCTGAACAGGAAAAACTCAAGCCTGGTTTAACTTCTCTCCCGTTATCAAAAGGTTTGGATTCCGGAAACAGCCTTGAGTCCTAGAGGAAAAACATGGCCCTGGGGAGGGGAGAGTTCCTCAGTGTGGGGACAAGGGCGGGCAGCAGCAGACGAGGCCCCAGGGATTAGGCATCCAGCAGCTCCACGACGGGCACGAGCAAGACCCTCCTTCCTTGCGCTTTCCAGCTTCATAGATAAGTGAGGCCAATTAAAATAGATGGCTACGAGCTGCTCAGAGCAAATAAAATACGGAAAATGAATTTGTTTCGACCCTATTTACACACAGCTATTACAAAGACCAGGCCCGCTTCCATAAATCTCTTCCATATCCCTCCAGCCTTCTCAGGAGTCACCAGGGGCACTGTCCCGGGTGGTGGAAATCTACAAAGATCCTTCGGCTTCCGACAAGCTTAGAAATACCGGGGAGGCTGAACTGACAGCTGGGCCCTGCTCATTATCCCAATGGCCCAAGCACTTTGGTAAGTATTTTAAATGCCTGGTCTTATTTAACTTTTATAACAATCCTAGGAGCTGTGTATTAACATTATCTCCATTGTACATCTACAGCACTGATAACAACGCAGAGCTTTGAGACTTTAAGTAACTCGTGCACAGATCCGTACCCACGCCATGGAGCCAGATAGCAGACCAGCCTACCTGCTCCCAAGCGGTGTCCGCGGGGCCGTCCTCCGCCTCTGCGCTCCCGTGCATGGCGCCTGGGAGAACCAGAGCAGCGGAGAGGCCGGCTTCCCGTGTGGGAGGGACATGCAAGGCCCTTGGGGCTAGAAAGGGCGAAGCTCTCCTTTCCACTGGGATTGAGGGACGCTTCGGGTTGAAGGGCCTTGTTGGGAGACAGATGCTGTCCAGCGCGCGGGCGCTCCCACTGGCACAGTGGGACTCTGCCTTAGCTTCCCAGCAGGACGTCATTCCCTGGCCCCTGGGAGTCTGTCCCGCTGGTACTTGGTGGCCTCTGGGCAGAAGTGGGCTGGGCCCTAGTTGGCGCAGGCTGTAAGGATGCAGGGCGGCAGCCCACTGTCTCCATCTTCCTACGGCCCAGCATGCCAGGATGACCGCTGCCTAAGGAAAACAGTAGAAACTTCTATTCTGGTGCGTTCCTGACCTCCGAGGATTTATTTGTTAAAGCCACTAGCATTGCACTAACTAATATGAGAAGTATTCTAAGCAAGGAGTAGAAAATAAGCAAAGTCACGGAAGCATGGCATGTGCAGGGAGACAGAATAATCCCCGCTCTTCGGCGAACGGACGCGGCGGCAAGGAGATGGACTGAGAAGAGAATGTGGAGCTGTGAGTAGCAGGCACCACGGTGCAGCTCTCAGTGGACAGAGCTCCGGGACAAGTCAGGTAAACGATGTCTATCTCGGGTCAAGCATTTGTCCTTTCCATAAGAGATATGGGCAGCGAGAAGGCTGGCTCGTGGTTGTTCTCATCTATTAAATAAATGAACCAGTGTTTGATTTGAGTTGGAATATCTACACACCCACACTCACATATACACACAAGTGCACATACATGTGTGTAGCTATATGTGTGTGCACACGCACCCACACACACAAAGCACTAACCTGCAGATATGTGCGTGCAGGCACGCAGACACACAGAGAAGCTTGTGCACACATAGGAGACACTAGCACGCATGCACACACACACTTTCACACGTGTGTGTAACAGGTTCCCCCTCAAATGATGTCAGATGCCATCCATATAATCTATCTGGGCATTTCTGTAGCTTCCTGATCTTTTCTAGAATTGCATCTGTTTGCACACCTGGTCTGAAACATTTTCCTGAAGGGGAGAAACAGCAATCCACAGAGCTCTACATTCTAAACTGGTGCTCTCACTGCAGCTCTAATTTCCATTTCTTCTTCTTTTCCTCTTAAGAGAGACTAAGGAATGAAGGAAGTATTACTCAAGGGAAGAGAAAGCCCGTTTTTCCCAATCTCTTTCTCTCTTTTTCTTCCTGTTGTTAAAAACCTTCTGTGGCTCTCTGCAAGGCCTCCCTGGGGAGTGCAGAAGGTCCCCAGAGCGGCCACGCATCTCCTCTAGTAAGAAACGCAGGTGAAAGGCCAGCTGCTGCCTGGCGGGAGGGGACAGATGGCGGGATCGCGTGGCCGGCTCAGGCGGCTGCCCAGGTGAGAGGTGCGCAGAGCTGGAATAAGGGCTCTGGCAGTGATTCCTGGCCGGCTCGGCTCGGCACACGCACAGCCCCACAGCCTCCAGTCCGTGCACTGGGAGCACAGACGCGCTATTTCCACCTCCTCCCAGGGTGCGCTCATGTGAACTCTCCAGAGCCACCGTTTCACTGGAGGGCATCATCTCAGGGTGCGGCACACGCTGCTAGCACCCACAGAGTCCAACTCAGTCTATTTTCCTCCCCTGGGTGTGATGCTGATGTAGGAATGGCCACCCCAGCACAGCCTCACTCTGCTCCCACGGGAGACCCTCGGGAACCACTGGGCACCAAAGCCAAGATGGCACATGGAGAGATTGCCTGGCGCGAGTCCCAACAAGACGCCATCACACGGCCTGATGGAGGGGAAGGACAGCGTGTTCAGGAACTGGGGGGTAGAGGTCACGAACGTGGGAGCAGCAGGACAGATCACGTGTGGTTCCTCTTTCCTCCCAAGAACCCAGGCAAGTGCCAGACAGGCAGCTTGATCTCTAGAGATCATCACACACCAGGCCCAGGTGGCAGCTCCAAGTCTGACCTTTACCCTCGGGGTACAGGCAGGCCAAAGGGCCTTGTGCTCAGACTGACTTAGGTTGGTGTGAGCATTGCGAGGCAGACGCTTCCTGCCGCGATGCAGGGACTCTGTTTCCCTACTGTTTTCCTCCCAGCGAGGCACCCTCTGCCATCGCTGAGTTGCATTCCATGGCTGTTCCCTGTCTCTGTGTCAAAAGCAATGCCAGGAGGAAAGCAAGTAGCGCAGCCCTGCTCCAGGGGGGCACTGGGCAGCCTAGGGTCAGGACCTCCGCACCAGGCCCTGGGTGAGCTTTTTCCCCGAAGCTGAAGCAATAGTGACCTCAAGCAAAGCGCTGTGCACATGCAAGTGAATCGGAGCAATCACGCTTTCAAGAAGCTTGTAGAGATGGGGAAGGAGTTCTTGAATTTGGAGAACAGTCATTTGTATTGGATGTTTTACGCTCATTTACACAGGCTTCACGTGGGTCAACCGGCAGCTTTGGCAGCAGAGTAGCCATATTCTGTCTCAGAGGCTTTCACAGCCAAATGGACCCAGAAGCTCCCGGAGATGATACAGTACAGATTCCTAAGTCTCACTCCAGAGCCTGGGCAGCTCTGATGTGAGCTCAAGACTCTGCATCTCAACAAACCTCTCAGGTGACTCTGGAGACAAACCCGGGGAGAGAGCTAACTGTGCTGAACGCTAATGTAAACCCTGGAACTTTCCCACTAAGCTGCAGACGGGACCCAAAAGCATTGTCGCTCCAGGCTGATGTTGTTTACCATGGCCAAAGTGGGAAAGAGGGAGAAGAGAGGAAAATGACAGGGAGAGAAAAGGGGTCCCAGAGGCAGAGGCTGGGACAGGGATTCTTGTGTGTGTAAGTTTTGAGGGAGTCCTCTTGGGGGGAGGGGGAGGGAAGCACAGCAGGAGGGAGGAAGGGGTCTAACTGGAGTCCAGCTGCAGCCTGACCCCACCGAGCCCTGCTGTTGGCCCCACATAGAGCCCAGGGGTCCCACAGTCAGGCGTGCTCATGGGCCACTCCTCAAAGCGGGCCCTCCGTCCCCAGGCGTCTGTTTCCAGTGGTTTCCTTCACTCCAGAACAGCTCTCTAGAGGAGGAAGCAGTTGTGAACCCACCCAGCCAACGTGCCTAGCAGGTTGGGGTGCATAAAGGATGTCTTGGGGACGCTCAGAGAGGAAAGGAAGTGTGGAGGGAGAGGGAGAGAGAGGGATCAATGCCTCCCAGCGAGGGTGACCCAAAGGGTCTGCTGTCCCTGTCAATCACAGACCAGCCCTGGAGCGCCCACCCTCCCGGTCCTGTGGACACCAGGGCTCACACTCTGCATTCCCGAGTGTCCGCAGCCTGGACACCGAGTCTGGGCAGCTCCTGCTGGGGTCAGGGGTGTTCCTGAGACGCAGAGGTCCATGGGAGGCAGGGGAGCAGAAGGGCGCTAGGACCACCCGCAGCGGGGGACCCTCAGCTGCAGCAGCCTGCAGCGCACCCCGCCCTCCCGCCGCACCGCACGTCCGTGAGGGACGCAAGCGCTCACAGCGGTGAAGCTGAGATGCGGTTTATCAGCCAAGCCCAACCTGATTTCATCAAAATGCCAAACTGTGTGGGGACAGGCACCCCTGGAAAAATCTATCGACGTTACGTGTTTGACCTTATCTAATACTCTTTGAATTATGGTGGTCCAATAAATGCCTTCTGAAACCAGTTATCCCATTACTGTGTCATCCTCTCTATCACACAGGGCCCCGTTTTAAAGTGCAATAATTGGGTGGCACCAGAGAGCCAATATTTGCCCCCCCATCACTACACTACTTCTGCGTAAGTCCTCATGGCACTTTTGTGATTATCGTCCCTCAGCACCGCCAGAATTTCTCAGCGTTTTACTGAACAGTGAAGCTTTGGAAATTCTGCCACTTTCCCTTCTGCCAAGCAGGACATCGGCTTCCCTGCAGCTCTTAGTCTCCCAGCACCATGACTTCTAAAGAGCACCTGGAATAGGGCAGTGGCAGTCTGTGCCGGAGTCCGGGACCTTGTCATTTAACCGATCTGAATCCGTTTTCCAGGGAAAGCTGGAGGGTGTTTCTTGATAGGGTGTTCGCTCATCTAAGCTCTTCCCTGCAAGTGAACCTTGCTCCACCCTGTCCGCCTTAGAGAGGAATCTCCTTGCAGGGAAACGCGTAGCCTAAATTTATCGGAAAGGCCTTTCCTGCCCTCTCAGGCGTGTGTCTACGGTGCGTACTCTCGGACTGGGTGATCTGTTTGTTCTGCTTGCTGTGGCTGTCTGGAGACTAGGAAGCCTCTGTTTCACATGTTTTGGAAACGGAACTGTCACCGTGGACTTCGCTCCCTGACACTGGCCACGGGGCCACCGCCCTGTCCTGCCTCCACGGAGCCAAGCTCTCTCCCTCCTCCGCCTCTGTAGTCGCCCTACTACTAAAGGTCTGCACCAGGGGACTTCTTCATGGCTGCACTGCTCACTTTAGGAACCACATTTCTACCTCTTAAATGCGTTCATTAAATTGTCAGAATTTCTCCTCTTCAGATTCCCTTAGGCGGTGAACTTTTGACTTTGCTGACCGCAGAATGTGACTCACCCCAGCAAGCAGCCCCAAGCAGTACATTTCCTAGGGCCTAGGACGTGAAGCCGAGTGTCTCCTGCAATCTCTCCCTCTCTCCCCCTCTCTCCACCTCCTGCCTCAAATGATTTGACTACTTCCTACCAAGGCTCCTATCACATCTCTATCACAAAGCAGCTCTTTCATAATTTGGCCCAGAATATTGTTTTCTTTCCTTGCTTCTTCATCTTTCTGAGTTGTCAGCAAGTCTAGAATTTATCAGATGCCCTGTTTTCTGTAGAATGAGACTTCAGCAGACATTCTGACGGGTGTGTTTTCCCTTCTCTCAAGGCCAGTTTTATAATCTGCCTTCGGAAACCTTTATCCATATCCTCCGTCTGGTCTGTTGGTTTGCAGAACACTTTAAGAATAATATCACTTCGAGTTCTCCTTTATCTTATCCTCCTTTGGAGAAAAATTTTCAATGTTCATTCTTTGTGCACAAGGGAAGAGATGTAAGCCACTGCTGTCACCTGGGTTCCCATCGGCCCATGTGCCACTGTTTGAATGTTCAAAAGACAGGAAACTCAACAGCCAGGAAACGCTGCATTATCTGACAAAGAAGCAAAAAGATCACTTGTCTTCATTTAAAAGTTCCCCATATGTAGCAGGATCACCTCTGTCCCCCCATTGTCTTAAATATACACCTACCTAGTGGAAACAGACGCATCTGAAGAAATGTATAGGCGAACAGAGTTATTAAGAAGCAGAGCTCAGACAGCCACGCTGAGATGATGTTGCGTCTTAGCTCTGGGGCATAGCAGCTTTGGGCCTTTGAAAACCTCACTGCTTCAGATGCTCACATCTGTAAAATGGGCTTTCTATTAGTGCCTACCTCAAAGTCATTTTGAAAACGTCAGTCACAGTGCCTGGATTTTAATAAATTCATGTGTTTGATAAAAAGAGACAACTAGTTGTTCATGCTGCATCAAGAAATACTTTTACAACAGTGGGCAATTAGAACAAATTTTCTCACCTCCAGGGAAGGGAGTCAGGTACAAACTAAAAAGCCATTCATGCACAAGATGTGTACAGATTATTGTGAACAGAAAATACCGTGGAGTAAATGAAAGTACACGAAACAGAAACTACAACTAGTGTCGATGGGAGGCTGCTGCATTAGCCGGAATGGCCCTGCAAGGCTTCTCTAAAGAGGAAACTTCAGCTGGGCCAGGGTGGGGAGAAGGCGCCAGCGGTACAAAGACAGGAGAGCAAAAGCTTTGGGACAGAAGTACAAGTGCAGATCTTAATAAACTACTTCTCAGTACGTACGTTTCCCTTGAACAGATGTTGGCCAAGTGCTAGATCTGATTGTCTATTTTCTGTTGGGGCACTGTTAATTCTCATTTAAAAATGAACAGATTCCCCCATCACCTCTTGTCCTACCATTCAATCAGTCACCGATTTTTAAGCTTTTGCAAAGTGAAGCTGATGGTTTCCACATCCACGTTTATCACCGGGAGATTGTGGCTGAATGCCATGTGGACGAGTTTGACTCTGGGAAGCATAGCCCCTCAATTATCTGTTAAACGCCTCTTTTACACCCAACCTGCTGACAAAAACGAGAAGGCAAACAAATGAGATGAGCTGCAGTGAGACCCAGGAAGCCGAGAGAGCAGAGGATCTAATTGGAAGAGCACCGCAGAATGTTTAAAGTAAGTTCCAGAACCACGATAAGAGTGGAGATGATGTTATCTCTTGGATAGAAGAAGCTATTAAAATGCACCAGAGTGTTTTCAATCACTTAATCAGAGAGCCCTTTCCCTGAGAGCTGCCTTTTGTCCATGTGCCATGAACAAACATAAATATTTTGGACTTCCGGCATCCTTCCCGATAGTGAGCTCTTAACTGCAGGCTCTTCCCACCTCAAAGAGAAAGCTAAAACAATGATAAAACATGAAAGACGGACACGAAGTCTCTTCCAGATGAATTATTGAATCCCACAAATAATTTCCAGGGTTATTGCCTCTCCAATCGCTTACTTTGTTTAAATAGAAAATCGTGTGTGATTTTTATGTATCGCACATGATGACTCCTGAACTGAAACAGGCACACGAGGCCTGGACTTAGGTAAAAGCAGTCCTTCCGGAGCAGCTCCGAGAGAATTCCTTGCGAGACACTACATAATCACAAACCTCCATCTGCGCCTCGGTTTCCATTTCACAGCTAACATTTAAGACGTCCTTGAAGAAATAATTGTGTAACATTTTTACTCCAATCGTACTGTAAATTTTTGGTCACTAGACATTTTTAAACCAAATAATATATGTGAAAATAAAAAGATTTTTTTAAAAAAAAATACCTGCTATTAACTCTATTCTGGGAAAATATAAAAAGTTATGAATTTCCTAAAGTTATAATTAAAACATAATTTCACAGAAACTTCTTTATGATGTTATGAGAATAGTTCCATGAGATGTTTATATTCTTACAAGATTCAAAGTAATGTTTTCTAGATCTGAATAGAGAGGTGTCAATCATTTGACTCATAAGAAACCAAAAGTTCTCTTTTGCATTACACAAATAAACCAAAGTGAAATTCTACTTGAGCAAAAGGTGAAATTAAGTTTAAGTGACTGTATTCATGAATAAAATCACTATGAAGCTCAATTAAATGTATTTTTACTACCATTATAAATGACAATTTTCCCATTATACCTATATTTTAATTTATAATTGGAAATTGAAATCCTAGTTATTCAGATTGATCCCATCCAGTGTTTCGCTTTGAAGTTTGACCCCCGAATGTGTGCAGCAACATCAAGTAGATGATAAAATTATGGAGGAAATCACGCGGTGGCAGCAGTCCTGCAGGAATCCTGTACACCAGCCTGGCCTTGCTCTCCATAAGGAAATAATACCCCTATCTATTTGAACCTCATGTTACCAAAGCACTAAAATATGGATCTGGTTTAATTAAACGGCAAGACCCAACAGAAAGGACCCAATCAATATGAATAATATTCCTGCTTCTCTTTCCAAAACAAAATAGACTGTGTGAGTGGTTTACACAGCAGCAACCAGACCCGGAGGACTGGGTGTTATGTCAGGTGACAGTTTAAGGGTTAAAGAGAACCGAATCATCATTCAGATGTGAGAGAGACTGCTGTCACCTCCCTTGCCGGCCCAGGCATGCTCCCGGGGTGAAAATGTGCTGTCATTTATAATAAAATGAGGCCTGGATTTGTCCGGATGAGGGGAGAGGAGCATGATGACCTCATTAGGAAAGGGGGTGCCTGGCTACCAGCAGGAAGATGTCGCTAATCACATGTGCCCTGGACAGACACAACAGCAGTTAGCACTAAATTTCAAAATAACGATGGTGGAGTAGGCCTGGATTTGTCAAATGCCTGCTTTATACTCCTTATTGATCTCCAAAAGATAAAGAGGGCTGTGGTGTTGCAGAATTTGCCTTAATAGCAGCTGGTGTTATTTAGATGTGACTTTCTCCTCTCAGAAGTTGGGGAGTAGGCAGGGGGCGGCCAGCAGGCAAGAGGAGAGGTGTCTTTTGAGCAGCTGCCTCGGGAAGGGAAGGAGTGTTCTGGTATGAAACTGCCTCCAGTGTTTGCCTGAAATAAAGAAATAAATAAATGCCGCGCCGGGTGAATCACATCAAAATCTCAAGACAATTCCAAGATGAACCAACTCAGAGAGGGAATGACCTCCTCATCTGGGTGATAAAGTTCCAGCCAAAATATTCTCTGGGCCCGAGACGTGATTCATTAGAAATATGCGCGTGGTGTGGCGCTCCCCACTCTATCTGGCGGAGTCCGGTCTGCACGCTGATAAGAAGCAAATGCAAATGTCCTGATAAGAACTGAATGCAAATATTTATGATATGATATTCCCTGGGAATTATGTGCAGATAAAACAAAGTGTATTATTTTCCTGCTTCTCTTTCAGGTTTGCCAAAATGCCCTTTTTCGCTTTTGGAATTTGCATTTCTTCAAAATTGATTCGGCTTGCGTATTATGTTAAGCTATTTGTTTGCTAAGGATGGTAATTAGTTACTGTAATTACAGCAATGACAGTTGCTAAATTGTTTTTAAAGCATTACAGTCAGCCTGTGCCAGAAGATTGCAGTATTTTTTTGGATTTAAGCAGAAGCTGGAAAAACTCCCACTCTAGGGCCAGCATGGGATTTTCAACTACAAAGCTGCTTTTCCTGATTGAAATTTTTTTAAAAAAAAATCATTAATTTGCATTGATTGCAAGTGCTAACTCTACGCTGGGGTTTATTCACATATCACAGAAATATTAGCGACAGTGGACCTTGGCATGAAGGGAACACAAGGGGACAAGCGTCGTAAATAACAGTGAAAGCTGATAGCAGAGGAAAAATGGTGTCACTATTACTTGGAGCCTGTTAATTAAACTTTTTAGCCTGTTTTTAGATAAATTAAAAACAATTAAAACTGTTTCTCTGAAAGTCATTCCCAAACTTTTCTGAGCACTCCTGGTGCAAATGAGTCATACGGAAAGGAACGGCTTGGCAGTAATCTATTTTTGACACGTGGAAAGTCACAGGAAGAAAGAGAAAGGTTATTTACCCAAATACCACTCAGATTTAGTTCAAAAGGAAATCACTGAGGAGGAAAGACTCGCTGTGCAGTGCGTGTTGGAGATGCTTTGTGATTTATGGTTTGTATCTATTGTGACTCAGAGGTTAAAGGCAGGAAGCATGCTCTCTGCTCCGTCCTCTGTCCCGAGACATCTTCTCATGGTACTTTCCAAAGTTGAGAGGATTCAGGAAAGCTCACGTTTGGGCCCTAGCCATGGGAAGTCAGAAATAATTCCAAGGCTGAATGCATACTTACAGTTGTAGATCTGTAGATATATATTCACACTCACAAATGCCTCATAAATAGTCAATAGTACTCTGTTGACCTTCATCAGCTAGAAGAAAGGTGACTGTGATGGTGACCATAACAACAATAGCAGCTAACATTCATTGAGATCTTCCCAAATTCCAGGCAATGGGCTAAGTGTGTCACATACACTCTCTCAAGAATTTCAGAGACATTATTTTTATCTCCATTTTACAGAAAGAAATACCAAGGCCAGAGATATTAGTTTCCCAAAGTCATCCTTCAGCCAAAATCTTAGCACCAAATTCAAACTGAGGCACCTTGAGTCCACACCGTGTGTTTTAATTTAAAAGGATATAACTTTACATCTTAAAGTAAATAAATAATATTTTAAAAGTCTGGAATTCCCCCTTTTAACTGTCAGTTACAAAAATCAAATCTCTACCTTTGTTCTGACATTTTAATTGAATTATTTGTTACAAACACAAATATACTTTCCTTGATGATGACTCCCATAAGGCAGAATTGATGAGAAATTTGATGTTTTACAGAAAGAATTGATTAGTTCTCCAAAAAAGACTCAGTAAACGTAATTTCCATATTTTTCTTCACTGGAGAATCATACATCCTACTCCGTTTAATAGGATCCTAACTGGCCTCGTAGTTACATGCATACAGACGAAAATGGGCGAGGAGCGTCTCTGGGCATTGAAAAATGAATTTTGAAAGTGACCTCATGCTGGGCATGCTTTGGTTTGACCCTCATCTAACTCAGCTGCTCCATGCATAGCCCCGTTTACGCGGCCCCAGTGTAGCAGACGAGGGTCTACAAGCACACACACGCAAACACGGCGTAGATCAGTGCAGTGCACACAAGCAGTGTCCCCAGCTAATATGCTCAGTGCCTGCTCTTTATGAAGTCGCCTCTAATATATTCTCACCTCCCCCAACCTGGGCTTTATTTCTTTAGTGCCTCAACTCACACCACACCATGCTTCTTCCTCTTCCAGCAGCCAGCCAAGCCCCAGGGCCCACGTGACCCCGGCTCCTGCTGTGTACCTCTGTCTCCTGCAGTGGACTGGAAGCTTTTGAAGCCTGGGCCTTTCCATTTTTGTTTTTAAATTAAGTTTATCGGTACAGTTTAGATATATATAAAGATTGTACTCATCATAGGGAATTTGAACCTGAATAAGATATATTTTGATTCCTCTTTTTTTCCCAAACCCCTCCCTTCCCTTCAACCCCTCTTCCCTTCCTGTTTACAAAGCTTTGCTTTCATTTTATCCTTTTCTTCCTTTTCCCTTCCTTACTTTCCCCCTCCCTAGTTCCTCTTTCCTTTTGAGCAATTTTTTCCTATTTTATAATATCTATTGCACATTTTGGTCCTTATTTACTCTTTCAGTTTCTCACACCAGGGAGACAATGAAATATTTACACATGTGTGTCCAATTTATTTTTTAAGAGTATGGTCTAAAGTTGCATCCATTTACCTAGAAATGCCTCAAGTTTATCCTTCTTTATGGTTGAGTGATGTTCCATGGTATAAAAAAGCACATCTTTTTATCCATTCCTCAGCTGATGGGCATTTGAGTTGTTTCCAAGATTTAGCTATTGCAAACTATGCTGCTATAAACATGGGTATGCATAAATATGGGTGGTATGATGTGCTTAATATGTCTTCGAAGATATCCAGAAGTGTAATAGCTAGGTCAAATGGAACCTCTGATCCTAGTTTTTTGAGGAATCTTCACAATGATTTCCACAGTGGTTGCACCAGTCTACACTCCCACCAACAGTGGAGAAGGATTCCTTTTCCCCACAGCCTCACCAACATTTGCTATTGGTTGATTTCTTAATGATAGTCATTCTTTCTGGGATGAGATGGAATCTCTGTGCTGTTCAAATTTGTATCTCTTGAATGACCAGTAATGTTGAATATTTTTTCATATGTTTATTTGCCATTTGTATTTCCTCCTCTGAGAAATGTATATTCATCTCAGATGCCCATAGACCTAGTATAGCAAAAAAATTCTTGGCAACAAAGGCAAGGCATGGAACATCACAATTCATGACTTGAAATTATACTACAAAGCTACTGTGATAAAAACAGCATGGTACTGGCAAAAATAAAACAGACCCAAGGATCAATGGAATAGATTAGAAGATGCAGAAGCAACTCCAAAGGCACTCAGCCACCTTATCTTTGACAAAGGGGCCAAACATGTTCACTGGAAGAAAGATAACCTCTTTAATAAATGGTGCTGAAAAAACTGGCTAAAGACTAAAACCAGACCCAAGTTTCTCACCATGCACTAAAGTCAAAATAGATCAAAGATCTTAATATTAAAACAAGCACTGAATCTGCTGCAAGAGAGAATAGGTAACTTGAAGACATAGGTGTAGGCAAAGATTTCATGAACAAAATCCCAATCACATGGGAAATACTACAAAGAATCAACAACTGAGATCTCATCCATTTAAAAAAATAATTTTTACACAGCAAAAGAAATCACCAACGATTCCAAAGACAACCCAGAGAGTGGGAAAAAATTTTAGCCAGTTGTCCCTCAAACAAAGAACTTGTATCTGTAGCATATAAAGAACTGAAAAACAATCAGATCCCCTAAATTTAAAAACCCTATCCAAAAATAGGTCTTTCCTATCTCCTGGACCTAGAGCACAGCTTTGTACATAGTAAGTGCCCAGGACTAACTGAATGGAGATGCACTGCACTCATACACACAGCCATGAAACTTCCATGGCCCAGACCAGAAACCCTGACTGCAGGGTAACAAGGCCAACACTGCTCAGGATCTGGGTCACTGGGTTGGTAGGTTCCATCTCCACTTGGAAACTAGGCCAGAGGGTAGGCAGTGGACCATGGGGAACATTTTGTTGAAGATTAGTTTAACCTACCTCCAACATCAAATATTCATGTGCTAAAAAACATAGCCAATTAACCTTTCCTTAATGTAAAGCATCTAAAACATCTAAGAGAGATAAGAAAGATGGATGATTGCCTCAATATCAAGATCCTGGAGGAAATTTCATAATCACCAGTGAAAATGCTTTTTGTGTGTTAACTTAACTGACGTGAACTACCATTGTGGGTTGAGTAGTCCTACAATATGCTACATCGCGGCACTTTTGCCCTCTGTATCTGGAGAAGAAATTAGCCCTTCTTCCACACTTGCAGACTGTTAGTAAAGTATTCCTCAGTTTGTTGCTGCATGCTGATGCTTCTTGCACCTCCCTGCCTGAACTTCATTTGTCAGAGCACGCCCAATCTCATGCCTCTTCCCTGGAACTCTTCCCCAATGCAAATGAAGCCAAAAACCATACTGGAATATCTTCTTTCCATCAACCAATCAAAACAGGAAACAGAATCTTGTTTCCTTAGAGGGCACATACTGGGAAACTCCCAGCTGAAGAGAAGCATATGGGTTCACACCCCACCCCTGCATTTTCCTAACCCCCGCTCCACTCTGCAAACATATCAGGGTCAATTTAACTGAACTGTATTAGATCAAAGAAGAGCTCTGAGGAGTGTGAAGCAGGCTTCAAATGTCAGCTAAGCACGGTTTGGTTACAGAAAGGGAAGAATGCCTCCTGGAGTGAGACATCTTTCTTGTCCAGACATTCTAAGAGTGTTATTCATTACTGAGCTTATGAGACCCATGCTGGGAGCACAGTTCATGACTCCAGATTTCCTACCCGGTGCACAGGAAAGGGCCTTTGCCAGTTCCTTCTCCACAGAACATTTGCTCTCGGTGAATCTGAAGTAGACCACTGGCCAACTGTTCTATCACTGACCTGATCAGTAATAAACTCGCTGAGCATTTACCAGAGTCATGGCACAATTCACCACTCCTGGGATGGCTGTGAAACTGAGCACTCTGAATTACATAGCGCATGTTTTCTCTTACTCTCAGAAACATCAGGAAAGGAGGTAGACATGGGATCACACCTCTACTTATCTTTTCCTAATGTCTAAAAGAAACTAGCATAAATATGTAAAAAAATAGGCAAAAAATTCTGACCAGCAAGGAAGCCCAATCTGGGAACCAGTGCTCTGCACAGGCCGCCTCCAGACTGGAACAGCCAGACCCCAGTCTCTCCCCGTGAGTCAGCACCACTCGTGGACTGGAGGTCAGAGAGAACAAGACCACACTAGCAAGCAAGCCCAGTATGGAAACCAGCACTATGTGCAGGCAGCTGTAGGACTGGAACAGACAGACCCCATCCCCTTCAGACATGTGGGATGGCAAACAAGAAGTACCAATCCCCCACCCTCACCTTGGCATAAGTGACTGGCTTATCCAGAGAAACACAGGCTGTGACGATAGCTATAGAGGTGAAATGCAGTTGGATGCCTGTGGTGCTCTGCTGTTTCACTAACATTGCAAGTCTAGGGCCAGTGATCTGATCATAGATTCAGAGGGTAGTGGTTCGCAGTGACATCTAGGGTGGATTTCCTTCTGAGGGGTGCAGCCATTGTTGATTTCCTATGGTCTTGTTTTAGAAGTCCTATATCATTTCCATTGTTTTGTTGGATTGGGTTTTATTCTCTTTTGTTTGAATATGTCAAATCCGATGGCAGGAGCAGCTATTTCAAAGATAGCAAGATATATTTTGGTAGCAATTTCAGACTTACTATTGGCTTGTTTTGAAGTCCTTTATTGCACTCATTGTTTTGTTTTTATTCTCTTCTTTTCTGTTTGATTTTTACTATGTCTGAAGTTATCTGCAGCTATTTTGAAGACATCAAAAGGCATTATGGTAAATATTGTTGATTTCCTAATATTTTGAAGTCCTGTGTCCCTTACACTGGTTTGTTTTGATTGGTTTTATTCTGTTTTCTCCTCTTCAAAATAAAAAAAAATAGGCAAACATTCTAAAAGAAACTTGCAAAGTTCTACCCAAGTATGATGTACCCATTTTGCGGGCTGTATTCTGTCATATTCACTACTGTAGAAACAGGAGAGATTTATTCAGCTGATAAATACAAGGCAGCAGACTGTGACCTGGGGAAAACTCTTGTCAGTTCACACATTTTTGTCAGGCATAGAAACCAAACCACCGTACACACCCCGCAACTTAAAACAAAGCTTGGCCTTTCTGTGCAACACAGTGAGTCTGGAACCTAAGACTAAATGTGCCTCTCCTGATAGTAATCCTCACCTTGACACCCACAACATCAAGCAGTTAGCGGCTCCGTTAATGAAAGTTTCTTTGATTTCCTCACACAAGGTCAAACACAAGGCCCTATATCAATCATAAATAAGAGCCACGTTGTAGGAGTGCGCCTGGCATTTTAAGAGCTCACAGAGTTCTGCAGTCTCTCATCAAGGTGACGCCTTGGCCACCACGCCAGCAGGAAGATTTTTAAGGGACAGCCCCTCAGGAAAACACCAGACAGCTCAGACAGCTCCCGTTCAACAGAATTCTCTGTATTCAACAGAGACAGCTCAAATTGCTGGGAAAAATTGTAATTCTTCTCCATTAAAACAAACCAACAAGCAAATAAGTAAGTGTCTGCACATTCAGGTACTCCCAATTCTAATGCTTATTTAAGCTTAAATTTGTCTGTTCACATACAATTGTGTTGAAATCCCAGGAACCAGGCCCCCAGGATCTCCGTGGCGAGTTGGAACACACCGCTCTGCCACCACTCACTGGGACGCCGCTGCCATGGGCACCTCGGAGCAGATGTAAGTGGGCAGCTTCCGCCTCGAGGGAGGGTCACCCAACATGGTGCTTAAGGATTATTCTCTATCGCAATGTCTGATTTTGTGTACTGTAGTCAAGATTTGCATATAGAAATCAGGATATTCCCAGGATTGTTTTCTATTTACATGTGCGGACATGCGTGTATATGCATGTAATAGATGTGTGTGTGCTTAATAAAATACTCGAACAAAGTTTATTGATGGACATCAATAATTGAGATACTATCCAGGCCCTTACAATGAAGATCAACAGTGGTAGATCAAAAAGTCAGTCTCATTTTTAGGAATTTACAATCTAGCACAAGAGAGAGAAAGGTAAAAGTAAGTTTTTATTTTGTTTAAAATTCTGACAAGGCATCTGAGAGAGATATAAACACTAAAATTGCATTTAGCAAGGGAAACAAGTTTAATCAAGGAGGTTAGAAAAGATGACTATGAAAAGATGACATATTGATTCTGTCCTGAAATTTTAAAAGTTGATAGCTGATAAAGAAGTTGGGAGAGACAGGAACATATTATAGACCGTGAGAACAATAAGAAGAACGTATTTATGAAACACAGAAAAATCTAATGTACACCTGAAGAGCCTTTTATGCCGTGGTGATGGTTATGGATTTGCTCCTACATGCAACGCTGTGAACAGATGAAGAACAGCAGTATCTGCACCCTCAGTGATGACCAAGGATAAGTTTGAGGGCAGAAGACTTGTACGCCGTGAGGGGAGTCAGGCAGCTGTCACGGCAGTGCAGAGAAGAGGAGGCGTAATCATGGGGACCAGAAGAAATCATAGCACATGTGTGAGATGTGCTAGGCCAGCGCTGAGAAGTTGTGACTCCAAACCTTGCAGCAAGAAAAAGGCCACACGAATTGAAAACCAGTCACTTTCCTTGGAGGCATCAGTGACTAGGACTCAGGAGAACCGCAGGCCCAGATGAGGTGAGATGGGGCGTCCAGGGAGTCACAGACGAGAGCTGTTTCCCTGAAGGAGACACCACAGGGTGTAAAGTGGTAGAAATATTTAAATGGCCATTGAAATCCGTTTCTGAGAGCTGCACATGGACTAGGATGAGACTAGAAGGGTTGGAGACTGCTGTCTCAGGGGTCCCCTCCACTCATGTGGGCTTGACTCCCAGGAACCCCAAATCCTCAAGGGGAAGCTGCAGGGAAGGAGCAGGAGGTCATCACTGCAGAGCCCACCAGGAGCCCAGGCCTCCTCTCCAGGCTCCAGGGCCTGAGCCAGAGCCCAGCTCAGAGAAGAGCATTCACTCAGCTGAGCTCCCTTTCTGAATCATCTAAGGGAAGGAAAACAGCCCAAAGTTCTGAGCTTCAGGAAATAGATCGCGAATATTCCGGTCAAAGGGAACCGGGAATGAGGGAGCTACATAACTGAAGAGACTGTGGGAATCACAACCCTAAGACACCGGCCCACTGAAAGACTGAGCTTCCCTGGACATCAGCAAACTCTTGCTCCCCCAAGGCTCCCACTGCACCAGCGCATCTCAGAGATGGTAAAAGCGGATCTAATGACACAGCCGCAAGATTCAGACTCTCCATAGGGAGGAGACCTTAGGGGAGTCCAGGGTCAAACCAGGGTACTGGAGGAATTCAAAGCTCCTGGCAAATATTATGCAGTCCAATTCCTACCCATAAGTTTCTATTTAATATAAAACTTCATATAAATAGCCCATTTTCCTTGGGAATGACTAACTGGATTTCAACCAAAACAACAAAAAAGCAATAAAAACACGTCTTGAAAGGACAAGCAGTCATCTTTTGTTACGGTTTAGATCTAAAGGATACCCAAAAGTCTCATGCACTCAGAGGCGGCACTTGTGGAAGGTGGCTGGACCGTGGGTGCTGGCGCATCAGTGGATCCACCCATCGATTAGTTCACAGCTGAATGTGCTGTTAGGAGTGGAGCGGATCGCAGGCAGGTCACTGGGCAGTGACCCAGAAGGTGGTGACCTTGTCCCGGGCTGCTTTCTGTCTCTGCTTCCTAGGTACCATGACGGGACCCACTTTCCTCTGCCAGGCCCTTTCACCACACTGCTTCTGTCACGGGTGGCAGACTGAACCCACTGAAGCAAAATCAAGCTCCTCCTTTGAGTTCTAGGTATCAAGTATTTTGTCACAGTGACGGAAAGCTGACTAATGCATCATAGCCAGACTCTATCACGGTGCTGATGTTCAGCTTATCTGAGTGGACTTCTAAATAACTATTAATGCTTTATGAAATTTAAGGGGAAATGGGCAACATATAAGGAGAGATAGGTAATGTAATTAGAAATGGAAATTATTTTAAAAAGGAAACACTAAAAATCGAGAACACTATCAGATGAAAAATGTTTTTGCAAAGAACATTGGAAGGTATAGCACAGCTGAGGAAAGACTTAGTGAATTTGAAGATAGGTCACTTGAAATTTCCCAAAATAAAATACAAAGAGGAAAAATAATAAACGAAACATAACATCCAAAAACTTTGAGACAGCTTTAAAAGACGTAACATACACACAACTATAATGGAGAATAAGGAGAGAGGTATTTGATGCAGTAAAGGCTGAGGAATATCCAAAATTGATGACTGATGCCATAGATCCAAGAATCTCAAGGAACATTCAGCAGCCTCTCTCTGTCTCTCTCTCTCCCTCCCTCAACCTCCCCCTCCCTTTCTCTTTCTCTCTCTCCACGGAAACTGCAGAAAACTAAAGGCAAGAAGAAAATCTTTTTCTAAATGCTGAAAGAAGAAAGCAAACCTTCTGAACTATAAAGGAACAAGGATAAGAACTACAGAAGACTTCCTATCATAAACCATGCAAACAAAGAGAATGAAATGAAAAATTGAAAGTGTTGAAAGGAAAAACCACCAACATAGAATTATCCATATCCAGCAAAATTATTGACTAAGAGTAAAAAACCAAATTATCCTCCAACTACTAAGTAAATAATAGTAACACTGTACTGGGTATCCAAAGTGTATAGGTAAGTGAAATTAATAATAGCCAGGTCAGGAGGAAAGAATTGGGAATATTTTCATACAATGTATCATGAGGCAAAATGATGTTCTTTGAAGGTTTTCTGAAATGAAACAAAGGGACATACTATAAACTCCAGAGTTACTACCAAAAGGACTTTCCAAAGATATATAATTGATTTGTTAAGAAAAAATTGAATGTAATCATTTGAAATACTCAATTAAAATAAGAGAGAGAAGGCAAGAAAGGAGTTCACAAAAGATACTGAAAATAAATACAACAAATAGAAAAGAGTAGCATGCCATACATCAACTCAGCTATGTCAATAATCACGTTAAATGTGAAATATGTGGGCCAGGGATTTAGCTCAGTGGTGTAAGTGCCTGACTGGCAGGTGCAAGGTTGTGAGTTCGAACCCTGGTACCAAAAAAAAAAAAAAATAGTGAAACTTGTAAATATATCAGTTGAAGGCCAGATATCGTCAGAGTAGCTAGAAAAACCAATGCCCAGTTATATATTATCAATGAGAAATCCAATATAAATATAACCAGTCAGGTTGAAAGTAAATGAATGAAGCAATATCCACCATGCAGCCACTAAATAACAGCAGTGGTAGCAACAACGAAGAGTGGGATAGCTATCTACATTTCAATGAAAGTATGTTCGGAATAAATAAGATTAACAGGGATAATGAGAGATGATATTTCACTGTCAAGAGACATATATATTTAACAAGACAGGAATACACACAAGTCAAAAATTGACATACCTGAAAGGAGAAATAGACAAATCCACTAATATAGTGGATACTTCAATATCCCTGTAAAGAAAGACAGATTAGGCAGCCAGTAAGGATGTAGATGGTATAAGTAGGACTGGGTTGTAGCCCAGTGATACAGCGTTTGCCTAATTTGCACATGGCTTTGGCCTCAATACCTAGCACTGAAGGAAAGAAGGAAGGAAGGAAGGAAGGAAGGAAGGAAGGAAGGAAGGAAGGAAGGAAGGGGGGAAGGAAGGAAGGAAGGGGGGAAGGAAGGAAGGAAGGAAAGAGAAAGGAGGAGAACATAGGGTAGAAGAGGAGAGGAGGCAAGGAGGGAGGACAGACAGACGGGAGCCGCACTGCCAGTCATACTGCCGTAACAGGAGTCCACAGCTACATGACCCATCGCTGACAGAATACACGCTCTTCTCCAAATCACACGGAGCATTAACCAAAATAGACCAAGTTTGGGGCCATAAAACACAGCTTTACAAATTAAAAAATTATGCTGTGTATAAATTTCAATTCCAGGCCATAATGGATTTAAAATAGAAATCAATAAAAAAAATTTAAAATGAAACAAAATATTTCTAAATAACCCATAGAGCAAAGAAGAACTCTCAAGAGGAATAAAAAGATGTCTTGAACTACATGAAATTTAAAATGCAACTTAAACCAAAATTTGTGAATCATGACAAAGGCAATACTTAGAGGAAATTTTATGGCATTAAATGCATATATTAAAAATGATGAATCTGAATGCAAAAATCAATAACCTAAGTTTCTGTCTAGGGAGAGAAGAGCAAATTAATTATACAATAATCAGGAGGAGACAATTAACAACAAATTAGAACAAAAATCAATGGAATTAAATGCAACAGAAAAAAAAATCAATGAAACCAAAGACGAGTTCTTTGGCAAAATATCACTAAAACCAGCACTGCTCTATGTAAGGTACTCATAAAAAAGAGAAAAGACATTACAATATCAAAAGTGAAAGAACAAACTGGGCATGGTGGCGCATACCTGTAATCCCAGCATTCAGGAGGCTGAGGCAGGAGGATCATTGTGAGTTCAAGACCAACCTGGGCTACAAAATGAGTTCAAGGCCAACCTGAACAGCATAATGAGACCCTGTCTCAAGAAACAGGGCTGGGGGTTTAGTTCAGTGGCTTAAGTGCCTGCCTAGCAGACGCAAGGTTGTGAGTTTGATCCTCAGCACTGGAAAAAAAAAAAAAAGAAGAAGAAAGAACACAATCACTACTAACCCATGAAAAGTAAAGGAATAACTAAAGAATACTATAAACTACTGTATGTCTATGGTTTTGATAAATTACATTAATTGGATCAATTTCTTTAATAATGCAAACTAGAAAATGTATGTAAGTAAATAACTATTTTAAAACCTGAATCATCAACTAATTGCCCTTACAAAAGAAAGCACTAGGCTCAGATGGTTTCACTAGTGAATTCACTGAATACTTAAGGAAGAAATAATAGAAATTCTCTGCAATCTCTTACACAAAACTTCCTAATTTATTCTGAAGTCAGCATCACCTTGGCGTAAAAATAAATAAAAAGATAACTGCAGATCAATTACTTTCTCTCATGAACACAGATCTCAAATAAATCAGCAAATCTGATTCGGCAGTGTATAAAATGGGACCTTATCCCACCCAAACGGAGAATCGCATGCTACGTAAAAAGAATCCGACCCCACAAGCAAGCCAGACTGGTTCAAGGTTGCAAACATCACTGATGCAGAAATGTACCCGAAAATATCCAGTACCCACTCATGCCCCAAGTTCTTAACCCACTTGAAATAGAGGCAAATTTCCTCAATCTGACAAAAAATAGCTTTGTCTTAGTCAGTTTTTTGCAACTATGAGAGAATACCTGAGATCAAGAAATTTATAAAAAATAGAAATTGACATATTTGCTAGCATTGATAATCATGTACTCAATAGAGCAATCATAACAAAAAAGTTAGTCATATAGGTGGTTTCTCTTGATTCATTGAGGTAAAAGTTTTGTGCTAATAATTTTTTGGATAATGTTTCATGTCTGTATCTTTTATGCTAAATAATTTCTGTAAATATAATAATATGCAATGTGCTGATGATTGTTACTCTTTTATTAGCTGGTTGTGAAATTGTTTTGCTTTGGTTTCTTTCCTTTTGTTTAAAAAAATAATAATCATGTTTCGAAGCTCTTTTTTGATTTGGTTAAAGTATGTTGATGACAATCATACCCATTTGAATGAGGGAATATTTGTAATACAAGTATTAGACAAACCATGCTAAAACTATGAAAATTTGATCCCTCATTCTTAACATGCCTTTTCAAAAACATTGACCAGCTTCTTCTGTATCATGCAGGCATGAGAACGCTGCG